>BLSH010310826.1:94901-123226 GCA_018402905.1 Glandirana rugosa
AACGTTCACAGATATGCAAATATACCCTACTCCGGTACCGAACGAAAGTAGGTCAGTTGACAGACGGACATCGAAGGTGTGTACACCGTTTATCATTATCATAGACCTAGTCCCACGTATATACGGTCTGTGACCCTTCGTAGGTCACAAATACACGAGTCTGAACACGGAACAGGTCTAGACATTCTAAATACCTAAATCCGTTTCGTCACATTTACTTGCAAAAAGAAAAGAAATCCTTCCCCCGAGTTGAATACTAGTGTGTGCCCGGTAGACGTAAGTCTTTTAACATATATATAAATATATATGTGTGTCATATATATAATACAACATATATCTCAACTCGCTTTCCGTGCGATCGTTCGGGTTCCGTCCGGACCCGGACCCGGACTTTGTCCCGAAGTTCGGACGGACCAGCAGAACCCGAACTTCCAGGTGTTCGCTCAACTCTATATACAACATAATATATATACTGTGTGTATATATAAATATATATACAATTTTCTGAATGCAGATGGCCCGTGTGTGATCATAAGTTGAGCCCCCTTCCTAAAGAAAAGAAAAACGTTCATTTACACTGCTTTGCCTAAATCCATAAATCTTACAGATCTGGACAAGGCACAAGTCTGAGCACATAAACACTGGATGCTTCCCAGTGTCTGGCATATATGCACCCTGATCCAGATACTATTACTATTTGCCACATGTGTGGAAGCTACAGGCAGACAGTTGACTGGATGAAAGCAAGCCATGGCCTCATCCCATATAAACGTATAGACACTTGCAAAGGCATAAGGAAATAGGGATAGTCCCAGCCTTACCTTATCTTTCTTGTTCTTATTTTGCTCCTTCTTGTTCATTCATTCAGGCACCACTGGACTCCAAGTGATGCCAGCTGACCCTAAGTGCTTTGCTCCTGTGCTGCCCTCGATATCAGTTCCGCCACAGCTGTCTATCATGCTGAGTCAGTACTTAGAGGCAGCTATGTACTTGAGCTCTGCCTCCCTGGAAACTGTTACTATTAGTTTTGGAGCCATTTTTGTATATTTAAATGGTCTGGGTGACACATGCCGACAGGTGGTTTTTATTTTAAAACATTGTGAATCCCACTTCCACCTGATCCTGAGTGTCCACATGCAATTGAAGGTTTTTTTCAGGTATCTATCCATGTGTATTGATGCTTGTAATTGCTGTACTTTTAGCCTGGATGTCCTCCCTGTTCTAATGAAAATATATATGATGCTTGTCGCTGAGAGTGCCTTTGTCAAGATAGAGCAACTGTGGGGAGACCTTGTACATGTACTACAATTTACTGTTATGCCCCAATATAATGCTTCCTTTCATGAATATATGAAAGTTAACTGCTTGGAGTGCTGTGTATTATATATGTAGAGCTGTTGCTGTTTGTGTATGTACCCATTCTAGGGGAGGAAAGAGAGGATGAAGACGTATTGTTGCAGCTGGAGTCGGGGTAAGGCTTCTGGTAGAGGCTGTTGCTGCGCTGCATCTGGGAGTCCTGTCACTACTCCTCCTGTGCCCAACCATTGTATGGATGACCAAGGTCCCCTTGTTTCTGGGCCTGGTAGACTTTAATGAGATTGCTCTTCTTCCTGCAGTAACAGAGCAATGAGCCTGTATTATGATGATACTGGGGTAAAGGCTGCTGCTGCAGGTGGAATGGCTAATTGGTGCTAATATTTATTTCATAATCTAATTCCATGATACTTGTGAAAGGCTCCTGGCCTTACTGTTATCACAGACTGAGATATTTATTCAATTATTTGGCCATTATGAGCCTTGATAATTTGAGCTGTGTGCGATCTGTTGCTGCAGTAGCTGAACAGCTTACACCCCCCGCACTGGGCTCACATGGAATGGCACCAAGTTCTGGGGCAAAACTTCAAAGTGCATTTCTTTTTGGGATCAACAAGTGCCATAAAGAAGCACTGACATGATCATACACACAGATCAAACTACTAGAGATCCTCCATGAAGAAAGTACCTAGTTTTACAGGAAGTTTACACCAAGTCTCTAGGGCAGAGGTGCCCAACCGCTGGCCCACAGGCGACATGTAGCCCACGGCACCCTCTGATGTGGGTTTCCGAGCCACCATCCCAGAGCATGAGTGTGAAGAATGGAGCTGGCTGTAGAGGAAGCATGTGGCTGCAGTAGAGAGCAGAGCCGATGCTTCCGCCTGAGACAGTAGCAGCCAGTGATACTTGGGACAGCAGAGGTCACCAGCTATACCTGCCTGGGGGACAGCGGCAGCCACCAGTCATACCCACCTGGGGGACAGCAGCAGTTGGCAACCACACTCACCTGGGAAGCAGAAGCCAACCACACCCACCTGGGGGACAGCAACAGCCAGCCATACCCACCCCGGGGACAACAGCAGCAGCCAGCCATACGTGCCTGGAGGACAGCAGCAGCCAGCCATACCCACCTGGGGATAGCAGCAGTCAGCCATACCTGCAGGACTCCTGAGAAATAAGTGAAGATTGAGCTCAGTATTTAATCAAAATCAAACAGCCATGGGCATATCTGTTCTCTACACTGGTACACTAGCTAGACTAGGCTGTTTTCAAATGGATCCTCAGGTGCAGTGCAGTGCACCTGCGGGTTACCTGCACTGAGTCATAGACTTCTGTTATTATCTGCAGTTTACCTGCACTGAGTCATAGACTTCTGTTATTACCTGTGGGTTTTATGTGCTTTCAGAAAGTGCACCACACTTGCAAGATATAATAGAATTCTATGGCAAAGTGCAGCTAACCCGCAGGAAAGCCACAAGTGCACTCCACTGCACCCGTGCATCAGTGTGGAAGCAGACTTTGTCCCCTGTTTTTCAGGCAGACCCAAATGGACCCTCCATTCACTTATATGGAGTGGCAGTTGTAATCAGATTTGTGTCTGTTTACATCCACCTACTATCAATCGGATCTGCTAAAAAAGCAGAAGGGGATCTGTCCCCTTCCATTTGGGCAGATAGGATTGGAGGGCCCATAATGTAGATCTGCATATGTGGAATGGACACAGACCTGTCATCCGCCCAATCTGCACATTGTGGCTTGCAACTGGTTACCAAGTCGCTTAAGTGGCCCTCGCACTTCAAAAGGTTGAGCACCCTTGCTCTAAGGCTTAATCTGGAGAACAAACACACCCCATGAGCAATCATGGAAGTTGTGAAAGACTTGATTAAAATGGTCCAACCTAGTGATCACACATACATTTCTTTCTGTATCCTCAGGTTAAGTCCAGTTTCCTCTTTCCCATTCACTCTGAGATGTTTATCTACTTTCTACATCAGTTCCAATTTTCCCCAATAGGGTAAGCAGAAGATCGATGAGTGTGAAATAAGGAGATAGCTCCAGAGACACCTTCAAAATGCAGGGCCGGTATATGGGGATCTCCTTTCAACTGCATCTACAAAAGGCAGGTGCTGCTGAAGCTCCAATGGTGGTGTCTCAGTGATTCAGCATCCTGAATTGAATCCCCAATGTGTGCATATATATATATATATATATATATATATTACAGTATATTAATTGTATTATCTGACAAAATATTTAGAATTCTCCCACTGTAGTGATCTATGTACATCTACTACACAGTACAGTTCATGTATAGGATGCTTGTTCTGTGATTGATTGTAACTCCAAAATACTTAAATTGAATGTTTAGCTATTTTTAACATTTTGAAAAGAGTAGGGAAGAGTTAAAACCCATTTATTGCTGTCTGTTTTCTATTGGGGAGATTTCCCCTCACTTCCTATATTTAAAGATTCAACAGGAAGGGAGAGGAAATATATTCAAACTGAGAAACGTGCCTTTTTGGACAGTTGTCACCAGAATAACTATCTCAATCAGAAGATTTACATTCTATTCTTGTTCTGGTGACAACTCAAAATGCTGGATTCTCCTTCACTTTCAGTTCTGGCTAAAAAGATCATCAGGAGAAATAGAGAGAATGGATCCCTGAAATGGGAAAACAGAAAGCAAACAAATACACCACCCACCACTCTATGCAAAATGAAACAAACATAGATTTAGCCTAGGTTTCTACTATTGCAACCGCAAATTTGTGCGATTTAGAGTGTGACTTTGCAGTATGACTTTGATGTGATTTTGGGTGCAGCTTTGATCCAACTTTACATTCTCTGGATCAAAGTTGCAGCAAAAGTTGGAACGAAGTAGTGCAAGAACCTTTTTTGGAGTCCCTGCGACTTTAGTCGCACCAATTAGAATGGGGATCATTGAAATACATGGATTTTGACTTGTCATGCGACTTGACATGTGTCAAGTCCCACAACAACTCTCAGTAGTGGAAACAGAACCTTAGATACACTTGTACTGTAGGTATATGTTTCATGGTGGTTTTGCACGGTAAAGAAGGATTAGACGCTTTTTCAAGTTTTTAACTGTCTATGTCTCCCTAGGTATAGTCACCACTCTATTTGACCTGGTGACCATTATCACAGGGACAAAAGCGATGGGAAACCTAACATTTTATAGCTGTCATCAGAACAAGCATTAAGGGTACGGTTCCAATGGGAACACTTGTTCCAGTAACAACTGTCTAATGGGGAAACTCCATTCACGGAAGTTAGATTTCTTTTCACTTCCTGTTGCATCTGATGCAAAGGAAGTAAAGTAAAATCTCCTCAAAGGGGCACAGACAGCAAAAATAATTTGGCAGTATTTGTAACCCTTCCCTACAATATCCATTACTAAACAAAGAAAATCAAAGTTTTGGCTGTACATACAGTACATTTTAAGTCAGAGACAGCCAGGCAACTAGCATTTTCAAAAGGACCAAGCCATGGATTCCTCCATTCTCCTCTAATGAAAGAGTCACTGTAAGTATACTGTGCTATTTATTTACTACCAGATATTCTACAGTTGTACTGCCCTAATGAATGTCAAAATGCATAATACTTGTATTGCCAAATGCTTCATACACATTTATATGTAAAACATTTAATTGGTAAAAAAAAACAATAATGCAATTCATCTAATTCACATGCCAATGGTCATAATTTCATTGATGTCAACACACAGAAGAAAATATGTTTTTCTAAAAATACTTTGATGTGAATGAGTGTGTAGTTACCAGCAAATTGAAAGCCACTCTGCCATTGATAAGACTAAGTTGTTAATATTGTTATAACTTATAGGCCATTATTCCAACAATATTTTTTGTATACATATATATATTGTACAGCGCAACAGTCCAAAAATAAACCAATACTACTTCCTTCATCTTTGCATTGCAGGTAAGCATGAAATAAAACCAAATGAAATCCTGCGACTGTCAAATATAAAATAACTCACCTGACTAATTTATGAACTTGTACTTCCACAGACCAAAATAAAACTGTTAAACTTCAAGATAAACAGATCCGAGCGAACTCTCTTGCATAAGTGAAAAGATATCCGCATTAATAAATGTATGCCCTTTCTTTTGTGGCTGACTTTGAAAAATCCAGTGTCACAGTGTGGGTCACATTTTGACAACAATTAGGAACACTGAAATAAATAGTTGGCAATTCTTCATTGTTATGACAGGCTATGTAAAGTTATCTTCAGTAACAAACAGACATTATGAGTGCCACTTGTGTATACCGAAACACTGAAAAAAAAAGGAAAGGGTAGATTTTATGGAGCAGCAAGTGATGTTTAATCTTCCTATGACACTATGTTATTTTTAAACCAATTAGCCTGTGTGGCTGAGGCACCGTGCTACTTTGTTCCCTTTTTTTGTCATTTCTGTTACTTAACACGCAGAAAAAAAGAAAATGCAATCATTGTTTCTTTAGATTATACAAATTGTTTTAATTCCCTAGTTTGCATAACTTGCATTTTCATCTTAAAATTAAGAGACCGTATTTAAAGGAAAATAAATGGAAAAGATGTAACCTTCTCAACATGCAGTGGTGTAAATGTATTAGCTGTACTAAGAGACCTACTCCTGCTATAATTATGTTAGGAACCAATAAGACAGCTAGAAAAATCAATATGCTAAGACAGATAGGGGGAAAAGGACCAGAGCTAGCAAACTAGGAATAGATTAATCTGGCAGGTCCCTAGCTGAGCAACTAGGAAAGGGAATATCTTTCCTGTTGTAAGAGCCATTAATTGCAAATATTCCCGAACTAGGAATCAGAAGGGAAAGGTTTAGACTGCCTTTCATATCACTCAGCATAAGCTGCAACTATTATTGATCAAAAGATAAGCTATTTTCAGTTTTTAGCATCCGACAGTGATAACATGTAAATGTCCCAAATAAAGAGAGGTGCAGCCTGGAGGAAAAGCAACAGTGTCAATATCTAGCATTTACAGACCAAGAAAGGTTTGTCAGTTTCTAACCTACACCCCCCCCCCCCCCAGATGAGAAGTCACCACAAAACAGACCACCACAATCAATTATATTCTCTTCCTCAATGTTTTTACTTTAAGTGGTCCTGGGCTTAGAAATATTGTCAAATGTGTTTCTAATTAGATGCAGTAGAAGAAAGTGCACAGAAAGAACACTTTAACCAAGACGAATCAAATGATATTTTCCTAAAAAAAAAAGACTAATTTGCTTAATAAATAAAAATAGAGCATCATTATGTGCCAATCCTAGTAAAAATAAAAGGAATTGGGAGAAAACAAAGGGGCAGCTTTTGTGATTACAGTATGGCACATCTGCTCATAGCTAATCAAGCTTTCAAAAACATGGATGAGGACAAAGGCAGCCATCAAGCAGGGACAAAGTCAGGGACATAAGTGGTTTGAATGAGTGTGCAATTTCTGCCCATATGACTATCCTGACACAATTGCTCTAATTTTCCTTCCAGAAATGACTGATAAAAGATTTAGGTAATTGCTATGGAGACAGACTTCCTTCCATCACGGGGTATCTTGAATTATACAGCCTGAGGGTCAGAAGATGGAGTGTCAGTTTCTGCAGAGTCCTAAATTAATACTTGTCCTAGCTTCAGCTATACTTCCTGTACATCTAATTAAGTGAATGTAATTTATTTTGACAAGGTATTGGAAATCACTTGATCAAACGGCTATTCTGTAATGAACACAAATTACCATAGACCCACGTCAAATAGGCCCCCAAAAATTCAACACTATTTTCTTTGCACATTTTTTTTCTACAAATCATTACACATCATTTATTAAGCCTTTCTGAATACATGAAATATATTGATATATAATACATATGAAAAATTTATTTTTATAGTTTGTTCGCAAAAAAAAAAACTGTGTTAGCAACTGATTCATGCAAAATAGTCACATAGTGACACATGCCTGTCTACTGGCTTTGTAAGAGAGTTTTAATTTGAATAAGATAGTTAGCAGTCAAACTGGGATTGATTTACTAAACTGGAGAGTGCAAAATCAGGTGCAGCTCTGCATAGAAACTAACCAAATTACATTTTTTTTGTCAAAGCTTAAGTGAACAAGGTGAAGTTAGAAGCTGATTGGCTACTGTGCACAGCTGCACCAGATTTAGCACTTTCCAGTTTGAGTAAATCAACCTTACTATTGCTAAATACAAGTTTGTTTGTTTTTTTTGGGGGGGGGGGTTGATTATATAATCCAAAACAAATTGTATAGTTGTCATAATTATTATTTTCTTACATGTAAAGGGCATAATAAAGTGAGCAGAAAACTTTAAATAAGCATTTCCAGAGGTAAGACACAGAAGGAAAATAGGTACATGCTGAATCGCATTATGTATTTCAAGTGAAGGGGGGGGGGGGGCACTAGATACAGAAGGAAAGCCAGTGCTACAGTTGAAAGGAGTAGAATACTGAACACACTTTGGAATTGAAGGGGACAGAGACTGTTCACTTAGTAAACTGTATGACAACTTTGTATTCTTTCCCTTGTGCATGACATCCAAGCCAAAACCGGTTTCTCTTATTTGCTAACATTCCCTTGGCAAAATGAAAATTCACCTTGCTAAGTGAGCAGCCTCTATTTCTTTAGTAAATCGACCCCAATACAGAATTTCACCTATGTTTTAAAAAACAAAATCTAAAAATAAATTAAATAGGAAAATATGGATACCAGATATCAGATACCCAGATAGATGAACATATGGATATAGGCAAAAAGAGTTAATGAAATGAACAGACAGGCAGAGGAAAACAAAGATATAGACAGGACAGAACACTTTATTACCCCCTCTTTTATCCTACAAGCATTCTTCAAGGATTTATTTATTGATGTAGTACAATTTGCAATATCCATATCTAAAAAAATAACAGACCATCTAAACCATCCTGATTTCAGCAACTGTTATCACATTAGGAGAAGTTTAATGTGTGAATGCACTGTGCATTAATCGGTTAATGATCTAGTGTGTTGGTCACAGAGTGGCATACATTGGTTTAATTAGTTGCAAACAATTATCTATTGTGACGAACATTGCATTAAACACAGGTAAAAGTTTGTTTAGAAAATAAAGGAAATGGACTTGGTGATGTTTGGTGGACTCACATATGCTGTCTTGCATGTCCTTTCATCCTTTCCTTTAATTTACACTCCCACATTTTCCATCAGTAACAGTGCATTGCATTTGGTAATTATCAGTGTTTATTACAGCCAAGTCCTGAGTAGAAAAGCCTGTCGCCTGCCAGCCTGCTGAAGAAAATTACTCTTGCTCTCTGCATGGAAACAGTGGTTTCTCTTCAGAAGAATAAAGAATCCCCTGCTAAATAAGACCCAGAGCTCTACAATCAGTAAAGCCCATGCTGTCTGCTAATTGGAGAGCTCTAGCTCTGCCTCAGCAGGAGTGTGTCAGACCTCTGCAGAGAGACCACTTCTTCCACATAGAAAGTAAGGGTTTTTAATGAAAAATGAATTGCAATACTTTACACACCTTCTGGTTTGATGCACCAGGAATGCATCTAGCTGATTTAAACTGAAAAATTATTCGGGCTTTAAAATCTAACTGCAGGCATTTTTTTAGTTTTTAATGGAGTGGAAAATAATTAAACATTTTGCCAGGTTATTTTCTGTTTATGGCTCCACTATGGATACATTTAAAGAGGAACTCCATCTTCCACATGCTTTACACAGTTTATTTGGGCCAAGCTGGCCTAAACAAACTATCACTTACTAACCTGTGAGGCCGCTGGATGTGTGGTATAAACCGTATGTAGCTGTGGCTACATACAGCATACTGCACTGTGTTCCGAGTGCATGCTGAGACTTCCTGTCTCATACCTGGAACACAGAAGAATCTACCACAGTGGCGCTCTTCTGCTCAGAGCAAGCAATGTATTCTAGCAATGAATACAAAACTTCTTCTGATTAGCTGAGTCAGAGAGGCAGGTTTATGATGTCACAACCTCTGACTCAGCCAATCAACGGAAGCTTTGTATTCATTGCTACAATCCCCTTTGGTAGCCTCTTCTGTGTTCCAGATATGAGACAGGAAGTCTTGGCTCACACCCAGAACACAGTGCAGTATGCTGTATGTAGCCACAGCTACATACAGTTTATACCGCACATCCATTGGCCTCACAGGTTGGTGAGGGACATAGTTCATTTGAGCCAGCTTGGCCCAAATGAACTATGCAAAGTGTGTAGAAAAATGGAGTACTTCTTTAATGAACTTCCTGTCCCTTTCACCCCCATACAAATGCAGAATGTCAGAAAGTCAGAATGCTAAATGTCATATGCAAAACGTCAGACGTTCTAACCCTTCTTTGTTCTACTAAAAATGTGTTTTTACTCTCTCTACCTATCACAGTTTTTCCTTTACTAAATAATAACATTTTTTTCTATGTAAGTACTAAAACTATGAGGACTTGCCAATAGCTTTAAGAAAGCATTGTCACATCACACACACTTGACTTTGTTCCCTCAACACATAATAATGTTATGTAAAATTGAAAGCTTTTGTTAAGATGGGATTTTTCTCAATGAGGACCAATTTGAAGAAAACTGTGTTTCTGCTTTTGTCTGGGCTCATGTTTGAGAGATGTTCTATTATTTTCTGCCCCGACAGAAAGTGAAGGGATATATCCCCATCTGGAATAAAAACAGCAATATGAAATCTGAGAGACTCTAACACGACCCCACTCTACCCAAAACAAACATTTTGGCTGGTGGTGCATTTAAAAAAAAAAGCATTCTATGTTAAAGGTTTGTCAAGCAGCCCATGTTTTTAATATGTTCCTATGGGAAGTCTCAAAAACATTGCCCATGGGACTTTAAACGAGTTGCACCAAATACTATATACCCTTAAAGGAATCCAATTTTCTATTCACACACATGATTAAAATCACATTGTCCTTTGGTATAGATTCTATTGTAGTCAAATATTTTGCAGAGCCTGGGCCTGTTATCCCTGCTGTGTGGTCCCTCTGACGACCCCCTGCCTTATCCACAGCTCCCAGACAAGACTTTCTCCTTGGTGGTTTCCCATTATATTCCCATTTTTTGCTGGAGAAGGAGTGTATATACACTATTACCAAAAGTGTTGGGATGCCTTCCTTTACACGCACATGAACTTTAATGGCAACCCAGTCTTAGTCTGTAGGGTTCAATATTGAGTTGGCCAACCCTTTGCAGCTATAACAGCTTCAACACTTCTGGGAAGGCTGTCCTCAAGGTTTAGGAGTGACTATGGGAATGTTTGACCATTCTTCCAGAAGCGCATTTGTGAGGTCAGGCACTTATGTTGGACGAGAAGGCTTGGCTCGCAGTCTCCGCTCTAATTCATCCCAAAAGGTGTTCTATCGGGTTAAGCTCAGGACTCTGTGCAGGCCAGTAAAGTTCCCCCACCCCAAACTCGCTCATCCATGTCTTTATGGACTTTGCTTTGTGCACTGGTCCAAATCCTTTGGTGGAGGGGGGATTATGGCGTGGGGTTGTTTTCGGGGGTTGGGCTTGGCCCCTTAGTTCCAGTGAAGGGAACTCTTAAGGTGTCAACATACCAAGACATTTTGGACAATTTCATGCTCCCAACTTTGCGGGAAAGGTTTGGGGATGTCCCCTTCCTGTTTCAACATGACTGTGCATCAGTGCACAAAGTAAGGTCCATAAAGGCATGGATGAGCAAGTTTGGGGTGTAGGAACTCAGAAGCCCTGACCTCAATCTGATAGAACACCTTTGGGATGAATTAGAGTGAAGACTGCAAGCCAGGTCTTTTTGTCCAACATCAGTGCCTGACCTCCCAAATGTGCTTCTGGAAGAATGGTCACACATTGCCATATACACACTTCTAAACCTTGTGGACAACTAAATATAGTCCCAATACTTTAGGTAATATAGTGTACATCTTTTATATGTGGTGTGTGACTGGTGGGTGAGTTAACATCTTTTTGTACTGCTCATCAACACATTTATAAAAAACATTTTTCTTTTATGTGGATATGCTTCTCCAGTATTTTTCCTTACTATAGTATATTAATGCTGTGTGTATATAAAAGGTTGAGGCACTATCTTATCCACTTATCAACCAGTGCAATAGTGTAAAACGCATGTAAATGTTGTCACCGTTTGCCAAAGAACAGGACAAACACATATGAACCCAACAAGTATCTGTGCAAAATGTAAGCAGCAAAAGTGCAATACTGTGCAAGCAAAAACATTGTATATCACTTGTGCTGCAGTGTAAAACGCATGTAAATGTTGTCAACGTTTGCCAAAGAACAGGACTAACACATATGAACCCAACAAGTATCTGTGCAAAATTAAGCAATAAAAACATTGTATATCACTGTGACAAATTCATAAAATATAAAAGTCTTCAGAAAAATGCTAGTGCAAATATTCTCAAAAGTTCTAGTAATATCCAACTCTGCTTATGGGGTTAATATCAGGAGTTAACACTCGCCAGACCGCAAATCGCAGAGAAAATACTTGTGTATATGATGTAGTCTTGGGGGGATAGACCAACAGCGTCGACACTTTCCCGTCAGACAAAGCCGCTCATGTAAAACATTTAAAAAAGATTTTCCATATCGTAACTTGGTTTGGACAAATAACACAAAGTTGCTGAAGTAGATGCTATCACTCACATTTGTTGGTGCCTTCCGACCGGCACAGGCATTGACCGCATGTGTGGGATATCACTGGGTATATGTCTCTGTAGCGTGCGTTCCACCTTCCAGGAAATCGAACCAAGTACCAAAGGCGCCTTTGTCTGATGTCATTTCCAGTTCCTGATAGTCTTTGGTTCCGATTTCCTGGAAGGTGGAACGCACGCTACAGAGACGTATACCCAGTGATATCCCACACATGTGGTCAATGCCTGTGCCGGTCGGAAGGCACCAACAAATGTGAGTGATAGCATCTACTTCAGCAACTTTGTGTTATTTGTCCAAACCAAGTTACGCTATGGAAAATCTTTTTTAAATGTTTTACATGAGCGGCTTTGTCTGATGGGAAAGTGTCAACGCTGTTGGTCTATCCCCCCAAGACTACATCACATACACAAGTATTTTCTCTGCGATTTGCTGTCTGGCGAGTGTTAACTCCTGATATTAACCCCATAAGCAGAGTTGGATATTACTAGAACTTTTGAGAATATTTGCACTAGCATTTTTCTGAAGACTTTTATATTTTATGAATTTGTCACAGTGATATACAATGTTTTTGTCTGCACAGTATTGCACTTTTATTGCTTAATTTTTCACAGATACTTGTTGGGTTCATATGTGTTTGTCCTGTTCTTTGGCAAATGGTGACAACATTTACATGGGTTTTACACTGCAGCACAAGTGATATACAATGTTTTTGTTTGCACAGTATTGCACTTTTACTGCTTAAATTTTGCACAGATACTTGTTGGGTTCATATATGTTTGTCCCGTTCTTTGGCAAACGGTGACAACATTTACATGCATTTTACAATGCAGCACACGTGATATAAAACGTTTCTGCTTGCATAGTATTGCACTTTTATTGCTTAAATTTTGCACAGATACTTGTTGGGTTCATATGTGTTTGTCCAGTTCTTTGGCAAATGGTCACAACATTTACATGCGTTTTACACTATTGCACTGGTTGATAAGGTAGCGCCTCAACCTTTTATATACACACAGCACAAATTTGATTCAGGCAGTTTTCTGCCTGTAATTTTAGGTGGGCAGCATAACCAATTATTTGTTCATTATACCAGTAGCATTTAAAGGTACAATATAGTATATTAATGACATGGTTTTTCTGCCGATATTCCGTTCAACAGCACTATCTCCTGAGGAAGTGAACTTTATTTCACAAAACGTGTCAAGTTGCAGGATATCAACTGATCACCTTTTTAAGTATATGTGTTATCACGCAACCATTTGTTATTTTTGGATATATTCTATGCAATGTTAATGTGATTCTAATCATGTCTGTGAATAAAAAATTGATTCTTTTAGGGATGTATTGATTTGTCTTTGCTGCAACTTTTTTAAAGTCCCATGGGCAATTTGTGTCTTTGAGAGTTCTTATATATATATATATATATATATATATATATATATATATATATATATATATAAGGATTGAGCTGCACCCATATCCATGGTGACGTCAGCCCTTTGTGTCTTCCTATGGGAAGATTTTCTTAAATAGTGATTCCTTAAATCTCTATATTGCCATAATACACATGGAAAAAATATTTAAACCATAGAGGAATATATCGAGTCTTCTACTGTATGCCACTATAGGCAACAGAATAGTGTTTGTTCGCAATGTACAATAAAGTAGCATTTAACCCCCTTATTACATTGTACACAATAAAATAAACATTTCCCAATAAATCATTTGTTAAAATTTTTACTCCAGCACTTACCATTTACAACTTTGAAAGCTGCTGGCTCCTGCTCTTTCTGTGCTGCTTCCCTGAACTTCTGGTCTTTACCGAAAAGAGTTAACAGTTAACGGTGCAGTCTCGAGTCAGTCGGTTAGCTTGCAGAGGTGAGGGGGGAGGAGGGAGGAGCAGGGGAGTACCTTGTTATTGATGTGCATAGTGTAGGGAGGCAACATTATACTGTAGTTCCTCCATGCTTGGAGGGCTCCATAGTTCTCCTGCAAGAGAAACATCCACCCTAAAGCATGAAACCTGGGACAGCAATCATGACATAAGCTTAAACAGCAACACATATAAGGATTAAAAGATAAAGAAGCTGCATACTTAGTAATTAATTAACCTCCCTGGCGGTATGATTACTTCAGATTTTTGGTGCTGAAAGCGGTACCATTATTTTGCATGGAAATCTGGTGTTTTATATTGTAGGCCTGTAATTCTTAGGAATAACTCACTTAAATCTGTCCAAACAAGAGTCTAGTAGACATCCCAGGTATGATAAAGTTTGAAACAAGAGATCATAAATTATAATATAATAAATAACTATAAATAATTATCAAAAATAATAATATAATAGTAATAAAATGTATTCAATAATGTAATTAAATCAAAAACACTGAAATTTGCTCATTTGCAGAATTGTCGCTGTCGTCACTTTCAGTGTCTGATGATACATTTCCCCAAAAATCAGTATCACTCAATTCTTCAAATGATTCTTATTTACTATCAGTATTTTCTAGCTGATCAAAACCACTTTTGACCCTAAAATACAAACTACAATCCATTCTACCATACAAATGGACTGACACCTCCATCCCATATCTAGGAATAACACTCACTCCAACTCTCCCCTCCCTTATTAACACCAACCTCACCGCACTCTCACAAAAAAATAAAACAACAACTCCAACACCTCCAGGGTGTAGACCTTTCCTGGATGGGGAAATCGGCATCCATAAAAATTATGATACTCCCCCAAATCTTGTACGTTCTTAGAGCCCTTCCAATCTCTATCCCCCAGCATTACCTCCATAAACTATCCTCACTAGTATCATCATTTATATGGAATTACAAAAAACCTAGATGCCCACAAAAAACCCTACACAAACACCCCTCATGTGGGGGGATGGGTTGTATCAACATTCAGGACTATTACTGGGCTATTAAACTCTCACAACTGAAACAATGGTTTAACACCGACAATCCTCCCATATGGGTCGATATGGAAAGAGAGCTTTCCCCATCAGGCCAATTGGTCTCCTTCCTTCTAAAAGACTCCTGGATCCCTTGGAAACTCTCTAGTCTTTCCCCCATCATAGCAGACTCCATAAGAGCTTGGAGACACTTACTAAACTCCCATCCAGATACCTTACAAATACAACTCCCCCCCATCCAACCAAAGCCCTTGCTTCATCCATCCCATATCTTAACGTCAATAATCTAATCTCTAAAGGCCTAGACACAATCCAAAAATTTTTCGATGGTCCCTCCATTAAATCGTGGGAAAGTCTATGTAAACTTTATGACCTTCAGCAGAATACCCAATTTAGCTACTCACGCATCGCTCACTTCCTATCCAAGCACCCCCTGCCCACTATCCACATCCCCCAGAAAGCATGGGATTTTCTAAACTCCTCCAATCCCAAGGCTAGTGGCATGTCCCTTTTTTATAATTTACTCCACGACAAACTCATGTTCTCTAAAGACGCCCATATACTAAAATGGGAAAAGGACCTCAATAGACAGTACTCCCTTAGAGAGTGGCAAACTGCTATCCGTTCCACCCGCAAATTCTCCCACTGCACAGCCCACTGGGAACTCATGTTTAAAATTCTGATACGCTGGTATTATACACCAGCGAAAATTGCCACATTTGCCCCGAACACATCATCCCTATGCTGGCGTAACTGTGGTCTGACAGGCAACCTTATCAACATATTTTGAGACTGTCCCTCCCTCTCCACCTTTTGGATTCAGGTCTTCGACCTCATATCCAAGGTCAGCCAAACCACTATCCCGCCTGATAAAGCCTTAGCTTTACTCAATCTCAACATTGATAACATTCCCCCCCTTGCCAAAGATATTACGATACATATACTCCTAGCCGCCAGATCTGCAATTGCTAGACTATGGAAGGACCCTGACCCCCCCACTCTCTCCCTAGTCATCAACTCGATAAGCCAAAACTTCAGGTTTGAACGCTCCCTAGCCACTAATGCCCTTAAAAGAGAAGCTTTTGATATCCAATGGAATTTATGGTTAAATTATATAAACACCATGCCTCCTCCTCCCTGATTTGACACACTAAATGAAACAGCTTCCTCACCCTCCCCTCTTCCCCCCCCCACTCATTAACTACAACATCCCTATTTGAGTATCCACACTCACAAGCTCCCCCTTCCCTATCCCACATTCTCTCCCCCCTCCTTCCATCTAGGCACTTAGTACCTACTTTCTGTACCTTACCTATCCTTATCTTACTGCCATTCCCTTTCTCTATCCCTTATCTACCCATCCTATTACTTACTCTCTCTCTTCTCTCTACTCTATCTGAAATTTCATTCTAATCTAATCCATCTTATTTTATGCTCTTTTCTACTTACTGTATTGTATTGTATTGTCTTGTATCGTTATTATTATTTGCAATTGTTTGTTCTCACTTGCCTCAGACTCACATCCCTCTCCTTCACTTGTCGATTCATGGACCATTTATTGTATCCACGATAAGCCGGGGTATGCCCAGAGGCTTTGTTTTGTTATATCTATGAGTAAATAAATAAGCAATATTTAAAAAAAAAAACAAAACACTTTTGACGTAAAGGGACACTTTTTGGTTGCCATGGACATTCTCAAGTTTGCAGGCAGAAAGAATTACATATATAATATAAAAGTGCATGCAGGGCACTGGGCAAACCACTAGGGACAAATGGGATGTGAAATGATTTCATACAGTAATGTAATCTTACAGATTACAGTGTACTGTATGTTTGCTGTGTGTTTCACTTTTTGAATGTGCCGTCGGCCTCCGCCCCCGTGCGATGCGACGATCGCAGGGAACGGAGCCCGGCACACAGAGGCATCGGGCAGAGGACACAGACCACAGACACAGTGGGGGGACATCGCTGGATCCAGGGGACAAGGTAAGTAAGGCTGCCTGGATCCAGCGATGCAATCCCGAGTGTGGCTCGGGGTTACCGCTCTTGGTACTGAAAATTCACCCTGAGTCACACTCAGGAATACCGTCAGGGAGGTTAAATCAGCGGCAGAAAGTGCTTAAAAACTGAGGGTTTAATAGCACTTTACCTCTTTATTGTGGATTTGAAAGTACTCCCAAAGTAGCATTAAACATAAGACACTTAGGGGTTGATTTACTAAAATTGGAGAGTGCAAAATCTGGTGCAGCTCTGCATAGAAACCAATGAACTTCCAGGTTTTTTTTGTCAAAGCATAATTGAACAAGCTGAAGTTAGAAGGTGATTGGCTACCATGCACAGCTGCACCAGATTTTGCACTCTCCGGTTTTAGTAAATCAACCCCAAAGGACAAGTGCTGATAGCAGCAACATTACATGGGGAAAATTAAGATAACTTCTTCTTTCTTTTGTTTTCCTCTTCAGGTCACCACTGGTCACCTGAGGCCAAATTCAGCTAGAAATCTGTAGGAGGAGTGAAGGGATGGTGAAGAGAGTCAGAAGGTGGTTTTAAAGTTCTGGAAATATTCAACCATTGTTTCTTTCTCTTGTTCTAAAGTAGCCTTGCAAATGAAGAACATTGCCTGCTACCTCCAATAGGTCATTCATGAAGTAAATTAATTAAATGAAGTAAAAAGAATCACCAAAAGGATCTTCCGTTTCTGTATACATAATCATTCAAGTCAATGAAAAGATTTTGGTCAGAAGAGGCTGCTGTGAACATTAGAGATTTCTAAATAGGGAGGAGTGGGGGTTTAGGTAAGGGGAAGTTGAAGGATGGATTTGGTGAAAGCCGATATAAGGGTGCATGTGACTTTTAAAGCTTTTTTGGCCCTACTTCTGCTGGGGATTTCCCGGGGCTAAAGCCCACTGTCATCTGACGTCACTCAGCCGGTCAAGACTTTGGAGAGATCTTGACTTTAATGTCGGGTTCCACCCAGGTGCCTGGACTGACAGCTGGCTCAGCCTCTTAGCGAGCTGCTGAGAGTCCGAGCCAACCGCTCCTCCCCCTCCGCCGTGTTTTAATGAAGGTTCTGCTTTCTCTGATTTGAAGAGTGTGCAGAGGATTCTGGGAAGGGATTATGCACCCCTGTAATTTAATATGACTAATAATGAAGCACTATAAATCCCTCTTGACACAATAAAAATGTCAAAGGCAGTAACATAACTACCACACATTCTGATAGGGTGTTTTGGGCATGGGAAGCACTTAGGATAAGGTTTGGGTGCTTCCATGGGTTTGAGATTCATGGCCCAGGCAAATTTTTTTCCAAGTTTTGAAATAATAATGTATTTAATGCCTTTGAATAATGGCCAGAACTATAAGCCAGCCCCCTCAATATAAAAGGGGGGCACAGAGGAGTCATAGGGGTTGATTTACTAAAACTGGAGCGTGCAAAATCTGATGCAGATTTGCATTCCAGCCAATTAGCTTCTAACTTCAGCTTGTTCAATTAAGCTTTGACAATAAAACCTGGAAGCTGATTGGTTTCTATGCACAGATTTTGCACTCACCAGTTTTAGTAAATCAACCCCTGTGTATCAGTATATTATAAGCTGCTAATTCAGAAAGTTGAGAAACTACATAATGAGAGATTAGAGCCAGTTAGGAAACTATACTTCAGTTACGATTGCTATCTCTCTGGGCAATTACCCCCGTTGCTGCTTTTTTTTTTTTATTATTGTGGCCTTTTTGTCATTTTTTGTAATATGTGGCTGATTTGAGGTCAGCAGTTAAACTTTTTTTTTTTTTGTTCTGCAGCTTACCTAAAAAAATGTTTGCTTTTGTTTCAGTGGTGGTATTTTGGCTTTTCCATTTTTTAGGAGTATATTGTTCAGGTTCTATTTGAGGTAAAGTCCTATATGTAGGTTGTGCTGTCAAAGGACACTCTAGAACACAACACCCCCTGTTCAAAATCCAACTATAAATACCAAAAAACGTCTTAAGGTAAGGCTTTTTACATGCTTATAACTTCTTCACAAACTCCAAGAGATAAAAAAAAAAACGACGTTTATTAAAAAAACAAAACTGTACAAATCAATCCTACTTTTATCAAGGTACAATAAAATCATATAATTTATAATTCCCCTACTTCAGGAGACTTACACATGTGTGGTCACACCCTGTACAAAATATGCATCAGTTGGTCCAAGGGTTCCATTTATGTAGTTCTCACAAAAGTCTCCTTTCTCAATGTGTTTCACATATGAAGCTTCATCAGGAGAGCAAAAAGAACATGATTATCAATATGTTGGTGAATTGTCCAAATCTGCAGTTATTTGCGTGACTCAAAGTGTACCTCATATCCCCTCTATATTCACATACAGGAAGGTAGGGAAGGAAGAGCCCTCTGGGATAATGGTAATTAAATACCATGTTTGGCATGCACAAGGATTTTACTTCCTATTGTTTTGTGATATTATAAATGCAAATGCAAATGCACACATCTCCAGCCTTCCAAAAAATAACAGGGAAGGGAACAGCCACCCCTAAACAGAGGTTTGAGGCCAGTGATTATTTTTATTTTCTGTTTTGTAGATAGCAAACACCACAGCTTCCTTTAAAATGAGATTTTGTTTCATTGGTGTTATTTTGAGGTTTCCATTTAATTTGGGTATATATTGTTTATTCTTTTATGTTGATAGGACTTTTAATTTAGATAAAACAGTTTTTTTTTCACAAGTCTTCTCTTAACCACTTAAGGACTGGAAGAATATCCCCCTTAATGACCAGGCCATTTTTTGCGATACGGCACTGCGTCGCTTTAACTGACAACCGCGCTGTCGTGCGACTCTGTACCCAAAGAAAATTTAGGTCCTTTTTTTTCCACAAATAGAGCTTTCTTTTGGTGGTATTTGATCACCTCTGTAGTTTTTATTTTTTGCGTTAGAAACAAAAAAAGAGCGACAATTTTGAAAAAAAACATTTTTTACTTTTTGTTATAATACATGATTTTTAGCTGGACTGCGACATTGCGGCAGACAAATTGGGCACCTAACTGAGATTTTTGACACTGTTTTGAGAACCAGTGAAATTATTACAGTAATCAGTGCTTAACCACTTCCTTACTGTTCGTGCGGCGTTGTAACCAAACTAAATTTATATCATTTTTTCCCCCATAAATAGAGCTTTCTTTTGGTGGTATTTGATCACCTCTGCGTCATTTCTGATCGCTGCTGTAAACAAGCAAAGAGCGACAGTTTTGAAAAAAAAAAACAATATTTTTTCCTTTTTGCTATAATAAATATCCAAAAAATAAATAAATAAATAAATAAAAATTATTCAACAGTTTAGGCCGATATATATTCTTCTACATATTTTTGGTAAAAAAAAAATTGCAGTCGGCGTATATTGATTGGGTTGCGCAAAAGTTATCGTGTCTACAAACTATGGGAATTGATTTATGGTGTTTTTATTATTATTTTTTTTACTAGTAATGGCGGTGATCTGCGATTTTTATCGAGACTGCGATATTGGGGCGGACATGTTGGACATTTTTGACACTTTTTTGGGACCAATGGCATTTATACAGCGATCAGAAATTGAAATGTCCACTGATTACTGTATACATGTCATTGGCAAGGAAGGGGTTAACCTGCAGGGGGCAGTGAAGGGGTTAACTGAGTTCCCTGGGTGTGTTCTAACTGTGGGGGGGGGGGCGGGGCTGGTCGGGACATAACAGATCTAACTGATCCCAGTGACAGGGATCAGTAGATCTGTCATGTCCCCTGTCACAGAACGGAGAACTGCCGTGTTTACATCGGTGGTTCTCCGTTCTGCAGGTCTGACAGGGGATCGCGGGTCTCGGGCGGACATCGAGTCCGCCCGACCCACAGGCACGCCCACACAGTGTGCGACGGGCGCATACCGCCGCCTGTGAGTGTGTGCCAGGAGCGCGCACATGGCCAGGATGTCCATGGACGTCCACCCGGAAATTCAGATCCGCGCTGGAGCCGTACTTTGGCTATAGCGCGGATCTGAACGGGTTAAAATATGCACTGTTCTTGTACTAATGACACTGGCAGGGAAGGGGTTAACACTTGAGGTGATCAAGGGGTTAAATGTGTTCCCTCATTGTGTGTTTTAACTGTATGGGGATGGGCTGCCTGGGGAAACACACAGATCTATCTTCCTGCATAGCATTAAGACAGGATCTGTGTGATCTCTCCTGTCTGAACTGAGATCTGCCTTGTTTACACAGGCTGATCCCTGTACTGTCACTGCGGGAAATAATCGCGGGTGGCCGGGGGACATAAAGCCTCAGTTGTCAAGGAACCCAGAAAAATCTAAAAGACAAACCAAACAACAGCATTCAGTGGAATTTGTAGATGTTGTAGAGAAACTGTTGGCAAACCAGTAACGTGATCATGGGGAAAATGCTGCTTTTGCCAAAACTTTGGTTCCCCAGATGGATCGAGTAAAGCCATCCTTACAATGTGAGATGACAATGGAGTTGCTGAGAGTTATCCTCTCATTCCAACAGCTATCAGGCCCCAAATGTTGCATGAAGTCCCCAATCCCTCCCAGTATCCAACCAAATATGATCCATCGATCTCACAGTGCACCTCTTTTGAGTCAAGACCTATGCTATATCCTGCTGCTGCTGGGTCAAATTATGGTGTTTTGCCTCCTCACCCTTTCAACAATGCACCTATTCAGGGAGGGGCATATGAAATGCCTATGTATAGGCAACAAGCCCAACATCCCCCTCCTTCCCCTCAAGAGGAGTCCCATCCTCCACCTCCCTTATATCATGAGCTCTAAATAAATGGTTTACTATTACTTGACAGTTTGTTTCTGAGTTTCTTAGTTTTTCATAACCAAACTAATGTATGCACATTTTGGTGCTATTTTGTTGGCATATGCTATGCTTTATGTGACCGCCACATTAAAATCAAGTGATGTAGCACAATTTCAAAATAGTACTACTTCAGGTGCTACTTGAAAGACATCTTTGAGTTCATGTACAGATGTCTATGCAAGTCATACCTGAATTTGCAAAAAGTAGTGCAAGAACTACTTTCAAAATCGGTGCAACTCTGATGGAGTTGGAGTCACACAGATTTGACTGCTTCCATTGCGGATAATAGGGTGCGACTTGTCATGCGATTTGAAACTATCAAATAACATGACAAGTCACAACGGTGTGACCGGGGGTTTAATTGCTAATAAGTGCTGGATAGATATTTGCTAGACAGTTTAGCATCAGCAAATACAAGGACAGCCTCAGCAAGTCATTGGTAAATGTCTGTCAAAGTGTGCTTGATGAAAAAACATGTGTTGCTGCTAAAACTTCCTTAAAAGAAGTTTTTGTTCAAACTGAAATGAATCAGAATGGAATACTGCTGATATGTGTAAGCCAAGCTAATTGTAAAAGAAAAAAAGTATATTCCACAGTCAAATATGCTCTACCAGTATATGCTGTTTCTGAGACCGTCTGTAAAATTTGTACCGTACTATAACCCAAGTACAGCTTTCAAATGCTTTTAAACCTCTGACAAATATGATCAGAGCACCCAAAAGTGTGTACTTGTGTCTATCCAGAGCACTAAGTGTCATTTCTGTCTGATGCCTCATTCCTCTGCTATCTGCATGAGTCACTGACATCAAGAAGTTAAAAGGTGATGGGAAGGGAGCTCTAGCACACAGCCTGTGATTGACAGCCTCAGCTCTGTTCCCATGTGCTGTGTGAAGAGTGGGTGTCCCTTCCTTCCAGACAGCTCTCTGCATAGTGTACCTTGAGCTCCCCACCCCCTGCCTTCTGAAAGCTCAGACAAGCTGTATAAATGGTATACTTTGAATGGCTGTAAAGGAGAGAAGACTACAGATAAACAGGTACAAAATATGTAGGGGGATTTGTTTCATTTCTGTGTCACTTCACTGGGTATATGTAAGGGTTTACAACCACTTTAAGGCATCCCCTATGCATGTTATTTTAAATGATTTGTGCATTTTCAGTGTTGTCCGTAAAACCACGTGAAAGCATCTTCTCCCTGCTGCACAGTACTTTATTTTTACTATTTTGTAGTGGTACATCTTTTGATATCCAACATCGTATGCCTTTATCTAGTCATTAATTTGGCTATTACCCCTCAAATGGACCACATTTAACAACAGGATTTGTTAAATCCTCAGATTTGTTGGTTCCTTAGCTTTACCTATCACAATACATCACATTTCATTTTTAGGTATTTTAGTAAGTGTAATAATATTGCAAGGAATACATTGTATTAATTTCTTTTTTAATTCAAAAGGGTTTTATTGAGGCATATTTCAGAATACATCAAGTGTTACAACTAGAATATAACAGATGTGGTATTTCGGTAATATAGGTATTGCCTTGATGTCTAACTCAAAAATAGCCAAAGAGGCACACTGCAAGGATAACAGCCAGTGAGCGATCTGTGAGAAAAGAGGGAAGCCCCACAACAACGCAGCTTATCGACAAGGTCCAGAGTATCAATTATACAGCGGGTGGAGACCTCCAGCCGGCGGTCGAGCCGCAAAAGTCTCCAGAGCCCCCTGTTCCTCCTGTCACCCCCAAGGGCATTCTCTGGAGTGGGGAAAGGCATACTACCCCACCAGGCAGAGGGAGCTGCGCCACTGCAGGGGGCCCCCTGTGTAATGTCGTTTTATTTGATGGCCACCAGAAAAGAGTGTATCAATTAAAACACAAATATGAAAGTTAAAAACAATCAAATGAGGAAGAACAAAAGCAGGAAACCAACTTAAAGAGCTAACCTGTGTTAGGGGGTGGGGTAGCATGTGGGAATAGCAGACCAATTCAATCAAGCTGAACATAGAACTATACGTCCCCTACCAGCTCTAGCCCGGAGGCGAACACATTTCCTCCCTCGTGTCTATTCCTCTGATTGGCCTGCTGACCCTGTACGAAAACATGTGTCATGAAACATATGGACGAACCCCAACTCAGGAGGAACGGGAAAAAGGGAGGAAAAGCTTGAGAAAGAGTGGACACAGAGCAAGGGGCGAGGCACTAAAAGGGAGAAAAAAAAAAAGGGGGGGGGAACACTATCCAACCCAGTTTCCCCAGACTGAATGCCTGGAGGAATATCGTGCTTTCCAGGATAGGCCTCGATTGCAAACTAGGGCAAGGGCACCTCCGACGCATAGGCGTCTGTACACAAGGTGGTTCCAAGGTCGCCAGGTGTCCCGGTGGGCCTCCTCTGTATTGTACAGAGTCGCCGTAAGTTCCTCCATATCTCCAAGTGCGTTAACCCCGGCAAACCACAGAGCCTTTGTGGGGGGCTCTGGGTCTCTCCATCGGAGTGGGATGCAGGCTTTAGCTGCATTCAAGAGCTGCATTGTCAGTGAGGCCTTATACTTTTTGATCGGCCTCTCCGTCAGGTGCAACAGGCACACAGCGGGATTGTCGTGTAGATCAACCGCCATGAGTTTCTTGATGATGCCCGTAACATCTTGCCAGAACTGTTGGATTTTGGGGCACTCCCAAAAGATATGGACCATTGATCCCCCCTCTCTGCCACATCTCCAACAATGGTTCGAGACCTGGGGGCAGATGGCGTGTAAGAGTGTGGGCACTCTATACCACCAAGTCAAGATCTTATAGCCTGTCTCCTGAATCCTTGTAGCTAGAGAGGATTTTTGGGCAAAATGGAGAATTTTGTGTCTTTGGTCTGGTGAGAGATGGAGGTCCAGGTCAGACTCCCATTTAGTAAGGAACGGAGGGACGTAATCTTCAGCCGGTTGGATCAAGGATGCATAGATCAGAGATAGGGAGTGCCGTATTGGTTCGCCCTTATGGCAAATTGCCTCAAAACCTGTGAGTGGATGTACAATGCCCGGAGCTCTAACAGAGCGACGCAAGAAAGAGCGCAGCTGCAGCCCACTCATAAAGTCTAGAGCAGGGTTTGTTAGGTGGATCACATCTGGAATACAGGTAGCTAGGGGCGTCACAAAGTCTACCAGGCGAGAATATCCCCCTTCTGCGAGGCGTCTCAGCTGCGGTCCCAGCCGGCCTGACCCAAACTCCGGGTTGCCCAGAATCGGGACCATAGGAGATGGCCGGGGTGAGATAGTGGAAGAGCGGAATGTCTCTTGCGCTATCCGTAGAGTGCTTCCGAGTGTCGGATGGGATCCCAGGTCCCGGGGGATGGGCATAGACAGCCACGGCCAACTCATCGCCGTGCCCCGCTAGTCCACCATCTCCATTGACACCCACTGTTTTTCCGCACCGTGGCAATGCCAGTCGACTATCTGATTGAGGTGTGTCGCATGATAGTACGTCTTAATGTCAGGGAGGGCAAGGCCGCCCGATGATTTTGGAAGCGAGAGCCAGTGAAGGGCCTGTCGCGGCTTCTGGTGAGACCAGACAAACTTTCTGAACATCTGTGCGATTGTTCGGAAGAAGTATGGGGGCAACCAGATTGGAATGGCTTGGAGGATGTATAAAATACGCGGCAAGATGAGTTCCCAAGTACTTGAGTGATGTATCCGCCCATTGGAAGGCGAAAAATGGCCGTAGAGACCCAATCGCCTCTGAACCCATGGAGATATTGAGGGCCGAGGACTTACTGTAGTTTACTTTGAAGTGGGACAAGGCACCATATGTCTGAATGGCCTGCAAGAGTATTGGGAGGTCGGTAACTGGGTCCGTGACAAAAAAAATCAGGTCGTCGGCAAACGCTGCCACCTTATGGGATCCCAATGTTTTACTGAAGCCCGGAATGTCTGGGTTAGCCCTAATTGTACAGAGGAACAGTTCTAGTGTCAAGATGAAAATTAGGGGTGAAAGGGGGCAGCCCTGTCGTGTTCCGTTTGCTATATCGAAAAAGTCTGAGCGTGTCTCATTGACCCTGACCGCCGCGGATGGTCGCGAGTATAGGGCAGATATCCAGCTCAACATTGAGGACCCCAGACCCATGTGCTCCAGGGTGGCCCGAATAAATGACCAATGGACCCTGTCGAAAGCTTTGTCTGCGTCAGTAGACAGCAGAAGGAGCGGCCGCTTAGATGACTGAGCTGCATGAATCAGGTTAAGGACTCGGACTGTATTGTCCCGGGCTTCGCGTTGGGGGGTGAATCCCACCTGGTCTCTATGAATGAGACCCGAGAGGTGAGGGAGGAGCCTATTCGCTAGAACCCGTGCAAGCATCTTCAGGTCCGTGTTCAGCAGTGCAATCGATCTGTAGCTTCCGCACTGCGCTGGATCCTTACCCTCCTTCGGTATCAGGGAGATGTATGCCCAAAGAGCGTCCACTGGCATCTCCCGTCCTTCCACCAGGGAGTTAGTATTAATTACTTTAATATAATACACTTCACCTGAGTATTAGACCCCTTTCACACTGTGGTGCTTTTCACACATTTTTGTGCTAAAAATAGCACCTGAAAAGTGCTTTAAACATGCTTCCCATTCATCTCAATGGATGCTTTCACACTAGGGCGGTGCACTGGCAGGGCATTGAGAAAAGTCCCACAAGCTGCATTTTTGGAGCATGTTTGGAGCATTTTAAAAAGCACTTCAAAAACGCCCATCTCCATTGAAATGAACAGGAAGTGCTTTAAAAGCGCCTGGGAAGGTCAAATGACCGAAATGCAGTGTAGGATGCTGGGATATCAGGAAATCCTGTTTGAGGGGAGAAGGAGAGGAGACAGGAAAGCATGGAGGTAGACAACCAGCAGGGAATGCAGGCCAGAGAAGAGGTTCCTAACAGACAGACAAGAACCTATACCTTTGAGCCAGAAGGATTCATACACTCGATAAGGACTCATCCAGAATAGTGGATCTCAAAAACCCCAATAATGCAAAAAGAAACTGGAATAATAAGGTGTGGAATGATATTGCTGACCATCATATCCAAGAATGGAGTGTTCTTTGATGACAGCAAAGAGCCAGTAAAAGTGAGTGCAAGGGTGCTGGTATAGAACTAGTCCCAATCCCCTAATCCCTATCCCCTAGTCACAATCCTCTAATCCCTATCCCATAGCCATAATCCCCTAATCCCTATCCCATAGTCCTAATCCCCTAATCCCTATCCCATAGTCACAATCCTCTAATCCCTATCCCATAGTCCTAATCCCCTAATCCATATCCTATAGTCATAATCCCCTAATCCCTATCCCATAGTCATAATCCCCTAATCCATATCCCATAGCCACAATCCTCTAATCCCTATCCCATAGTCCTAATCCCCTAATCCCTATCCCATAGTCACAATCCTCTAACCCCTATCCCATAGTTCTTATCCCCTAATCCATATCCCATGGTCCTAATCCCCTAATCCTTATCCCATTGTCCTAATCCCCTAATACCTATCCCATAGTCATAATCCCCTAATCCTTATCCCATGGTCATATTCCTCTAATCTCTATCCCATAGTCCCAATCTTCTTATCCCTAACTAATAGTCCTAACCCCCTAATCCCAAACCCCTAAAATTGAGATTGGAGGATTGGAATTAGGGGTTTGGGATTAGTGGATTGCGAGTAGGGGATTGGGAAAAGGGGATTGTGACTATAGTATTGGGATTCCTTTATCATTGTAACTATTATTGTTAAATTAATAAAAGACAGACAAAACTCATATCAAACATTTTTCTTTTTTTTTTTTTTTTTTTTTTTTTTTTTTTTTTTTTTTTTTTTTTTTTTTCAAAGGCTTTATTGAAAGTCTAAATGCGTTTACAGACATAGGCGCCAGTTGTGGCTCGACAAGAAGTAACATGAGGTTCAAACAGGTAACAACTTAGTCATCTTTTCATTACATCCAGGTGAGATGTGAGGAAGATAGATTAGTTGGGTGACTAGAATAGGGATGGTGAGAGAGGCATCTAAGACCCAAAAGAGTAAGTGGTAGGAGTGAGGTAGGTATGGTTAAGGGAAGGGTTCAGGATGGAGCTTATATTGAGGTTTAGAGCACATACACATTGACATAATGGTAAATGGTCCAGAGTGCGCTCCCCGGTCTCCAGCACGAGATTAGTTGTGAGATATAGGAACATGTGGTGTTGGGACTCTATGAAGAGTGATCTCTAATTGTCAATAGTTAGTGAGTTTCTGGGGTTAATTAACCAAAGTTGCCAGTTACACAGAAATTTATGTGTGGATAGGTTTTTTTTTGCGAACAGGTATTCCATCATTGCATTATCATTTATTGTGCCAATTATTTCACCAATTGTGGGGGTTTCTATTTGTAGCCAGTGTCGGGCGATGGCCAACCTGGAGGCGATTAATATATGTATTACTATTGAGTGACAGGATGCTGGCCAGCTCGTGATTTCGAGACCGAAGAGCGCCATCTGGGGGGACAAGGTTCTTCTAATTTTAGTAACTTCATGTAACAGTTT
>BLSH010310826.1:127447-148136 GCA_018402905.1 Glandirana rugosa
CGACAATTGTGATGTCCGACTAGATGTGTTCCTCGATTTTTAGAGACAATTGGTTAATGTTCTGTCTCATTTGAGCTCTGTCTTGTAATTGGTTAACAGAGATTTTTAGCTCCTTGTGTAGATCAGCCTGTAGTGTTAACAGCATGGCTTTCAGTGTATGCTCCGTTGCAGGGCCATCTGTGGTGGGGAAGGCTGCTAGTGAATTAGTGATCTCTGCCTCATTTGTGGAACTACAGGCGCCATGCTGCTTTTTAACCGGCGGCTGTTTGTCAGGGGAGTTATTGAGCGCATCAGCCAGCCTCTTACCTCTGTCTCCCAGCGGGGAGGGTGCTTCAGGGTGTGGAGGCAATGGAAGCTCCATAGGTTCTGGTGGCTGTGGATTGTCCTGTGGAGACTCTGGAGACGCCGGAGGTGCCGCTGCTGCTGCTGCTCCGGACCCGCGGCCGGCGCCATCTTGGGATCTCTGCTGTCCCGGCTGCATGTAGAAGTCTAGCAGTCTCCTCGAGCCTTCTCCCTGGGTTTTCTTTTTCGTCATGCTCCTCGAGGGTCACGGATTCTTTCCCCTCCTTTTGGGGTCTGGATTGTTGCTGTTGGCGGCTGATTCAAGCAATATAGGCCGATGGAGGACAGGAGCCGAGAGCTTATGCGTCCATTCTCGGCAGCGGTCAGGCCACGCCCCCAACATTTTTCTTTTTATTACATGCCAGTTAGCAAATGTTCATAATCTCCAAATATACAGAATTGGTAACAAACTGCTAATATTGTTCAAAGTATATTCAAACAGAATATGGTACATGAAACCTAATAATGATTGGGTTAAGTTGGATTTGTGAAAGGGTTAACTCATATCTCCTTGCCAACTTAGTGTACCAGCAGGGCTCAAAAATAGTCATCCAACTGATCCCTTATTGTGAAACCCTCTCTCGGACCACGGACATGAGCCAAAGCAGTGGGTTCTAAATTGTGTGACAATGTGTCCTCAAATGTCACGCCATTTCTCTCGTACCAATTTATGTAGCACACATGATGCCTTGCTACTTTGCATGCATTTTTGACCTTTAGGTTTATTGGTTTGAGGAAAATTTGCCATTTTTTGGCAAGAATGCCAAAAGAACATTCAACTAGCCTGCGTGCCCGACAGAGACGGTAATTGAATATTCTCTTCTGGGGGTCGGGATTCCTCTGTGAGTATGGCTTCATTAGATGTTCATTGATAGCGAATGCCTCATCAGCCACAAAAACAAACGGCATATCTGGACTTTCTGTCCCGAGTAATGGTCAGTTATCAGGCAAGTTGAGTTGATTTGCAGCAAGATCCTTTCCGAATTTAGAATTCAGTCTGCACAGCTCCCAAATGCTCGTATATCAACAAAAAGGGATTTATAGTCTGCATCTGCCACATCCATCAGCCCAATAGAAAAATACTTTTTGCAGTTAAAATATCTGCTTCCGCTGTGACTGGGCTTTATTAGCCTAATGTGTTTGTCATAAATTGATCCTAGGCAGTTTGGAAAGTTGGTTTTCCTCCAGAAATGCTGGGCAACATCATCCCATTTCTCTTTATTTGGAGTAGGAATGAATTCATTCTTTGGATTCCAGATAGCATCACAAGTTAGCTTCACAATCTCACTAATGACAGATATGCCTGTGCAAAATTCATATTGAAGGGATGTGTAGCTATTTACCGTGGCAAGATACCTGTAAATAAAAAGAACAATTCATATTATATCTTCCAGTTAAACTCCTAAAAACATGCTGGAAAACCATGCGTGATAACTTCTGAAGGGAGTACAACAGACAGACAACCACCAAAAGGGGTTCTGGTGGGAAGACAGGAAGAATTTACTGTCATTACAAAGAGTTACAGTTTCTGAAGCCCATAATGGAGCTGAGAGTAAGTATAACAACTTGTATAGATAAAGGAGTAATTGTTTAGAATTTTATAATTAGTTCTTATTTTTTATTTTTTAAGGACTGAAAGCAATACTAAACCTGAAACCCCAGAAAATACATCCCCCGAGCCTCAGTTGTCAAGGAACCCAGAAAAATCTAAAAGACGAACCAAACAACAGCAGTCAGAGGAATTTGTAGATGTTGTAAAGAAACTGTTGGCAAACCAGTAATGTGATCATGGGGAAAATGCTGCTTTTGCCAGAAGTTTGGTTCCCCAGATGGTTCGAGTAGAGCCATCCTTCCAATGTGAGATGAGAATGGAGTTGAGGGAATTATCCTCTAATTCCAACAGCTATCAGGCCCCAAAAGTTGCATGAAGTCCCCAATCCCTCCCAGTATCCAACCAAATATGATCCATCAAAAACCTGCAAAACAAAGGCATAATGAACGAAACTGTTGCAGTTGTATCTACACACCGCTGTGACCAGTGACATGCTGCTTCCTGGTCCGCGGCTACAGCCAATCACAGCACGGGCTCCAGCGCTGTGATTGGTGGAACCGTGCTGACGTCACTCCCGCACATGCGCACGGGAGCCGTTATTTATGGCATGTTTAGGAAAGAACTGGCACTCTGGGCCACCCCGGGGGCCGATTCTTCAGTGCGCATGTGCCATCGGCACATGCAGATACAGGGAATATCTCCTAAATGGTACAAGTTTAGGAGATATTCCCGGGATCTACAGGTAAGCTTTAATATAGGCTTACCTGTAGTTTAAAGTGGTTTTCATGAGTTGACAAGCACTTTAATACAATTAAGTTTTCTGTACCAGAGTAATGTTTATTACTATGTTGTGTTTGATTTTTGATACTGGGTTACATAGGGATGTATTTATTCATCCTGAGTTGTAAACTTACCTGAGTGTTTATTAGCAAATGTTTACATGGAGATATTGCACCCCTGCAATTGCTATCCTGTCTCAACAAGGCAGACATCAACATATCAAGAAGAAAGTAAAATCTGGAAAAGAAAATAGGTCAGTTATTAACACTACATAACCATGACCCTATGCTAACCCTAACCCTAACCTTATGCTAACCCCAACCTAGCCCTATGCTAACCCTAACCTAACCCTATGCTAACCCTAACCCTAACCTAACCCAACCTTATGCTAGCCCTAACCCGAAGACCCCTTTCACACTGAGGGGCTTGTAAAACAGCGCTAAAGCACCGGTCATTTTGGCCATGCTTTAGCTGCATTTTAGCGGCTCTTTTGTGCCAGTTTTCAGGCACCAGCATGCCTTTTTTTAAGGCAACGTGACAACGGGACCTTAACGAACCACAATAGAGACCCGTTTTGCGGCGCTTCCGAAGTGCTTTTCAGGAAGCGCTGCCTTTTCATTTCAATAGACATGGGCGTTTTGGGAGCGCTATATACAGAGCTCCCAACCCGCCCCAAAGATGCTGCTTGCAGGACTTTTTTTACCGTCCCGCAAACTCACCACCCGAGTGTGAAAGCACTTATTGAAGTGAATGGGAGGCAGTTTTCAGGCACTTTAAAGGCGCTATTTCTAGCGCTAAAATGCCTGAAAACTGCCTCAGTGTAAACGGGGTCTAATCCTAGCCCTAACCCTATGCTAACCCTGTGCTAACCCTAACCTAACCCTATGCTAACTCCAACCCTATGCTTACCATAACCGTATGCTAACCCTAACCTAACCCTAACCCTAGCCTAACCCTGTGCTAACCCTATGCTAATCCTAAATCTAACCCTAACCTACCCCTATGCTATCCCGAACCCTAACCTAACCCTATGCTAACCCTAATCCTAACCCTATGCTGACCCTAACCCTATGCTAACCCTAACCCTAATGGTACTGACATGCGACCTTGCAGTCCAAAGTCACAGGACATGTCGAACAAGTGTGAAATTGGCAGACCAACCAAAAAACATAAATCAATATTTTCACTTATGTTGCCATGCTCATTCAAGTGTAAATTCAGAACTTTACAGGGTGCACTTTCAAGTCCTGAACAACACAAATTGTCCTCTTGAGGAGTGCGCTTGTAGGATGGGATAAACCCAAAAGCAACGTCGCTGCCGCTGTGTAAGGATATTTTCCCAATATAGTAGCACAAGCAGCAACATCAGCTCAGCAAACTCCATCTTCTCTCTTTTCCATCTCTTCCCTCAACTAAATTCAGTGCACAGGAAGTGATGTTGAGGGGAGATTTGTTAGCTAACGCCAACGCTTCTAAAGCGCTTCAAAAACACTTTAAACATGCCTGCGTGATGTGCTAATTTTACCGCTAGCGTGACAAAAGCACCGCAAAACGCAGCAAAAGCGCTAGGCATTTTTAAGGCATTTTTGAAGCGCCTCACTGTGAAAGGGGTCTTAGGATAGGAATTTCTGTTTTTTTTTCTTTCAGAGGAAAAATGAACAATGTCTATTCTGTGACTTCTGGAAACAAAAAAGCATATTTGCCATGAATAAAACAACCCTTCCTCTGGATCACCATGTGCAGCACAGTTCCGACCTATTGAGATTTTACTGCATGGCATTTTCCAAAAAAAAGAAGTCTGCACAACATTAGGCTTTGAGAATAATTTAAATATGACTACATAACATACCACAAGTTTTCATCATGCCTAATCCAGCAGTGCAAAGAACACTGAGATTGTGTAGGTGCAACAATCCACGATAAATACAAATTCATCTCAGCTGACCTTACAAAAGTAAAAGAAAACCTGTCCTGTCATTCATTCATATTGCTCTTTATGTTTTCTATTGAGTACACCTTGAAATTTCAGACTATGAGGGCTTATGAATATGGGCAAAAAAAGGGCTGTGTTTTGATCATTTTTTTACAGATATGAATGCAGTGGAATATTATGGGCACATGCACACAGCTATGTTGTGATCGGTATTTGAATTTAATCTTTTTATTGTTGATGGTAAGGAATATAGTACTTTGTTTCTCTTCAGTCACAATTAAATAACGTATTTAATACGACAACTTAAATGCAATGAGGAGAAGATCAAATTAAGGATAACCTATGGGGTAGATTTACTAAAACTGGGGAGTGCAAAATCTGGTGCAGCTCTGCATAGAAACCAATTAGCTTTGAGTTTTTGTCAAAGTTTAATTGAAGAAGCTGAAGTTAGAAGCTGATTGGCTATCATGCACAGCTGCACCAGATTTTTACTTTCCAGGTTTACTAAGTCATCCCCTATGTCTTATAGGACACATGGGGGTATCCATTCTGGCAATTCTTCACATCAATGTACAATATATTTACCACTAAGTGCAATCTATGTTTGCAAATACAAGTCATGGATCAATCCAAGCAGCATATAAGTTGCCAATAAACTCTCCTTTTGGAGAACAGTGGCCAGAAGTTGCAAGTCTTTTATCTTCCTGACACTGATCACTTTGATTCTCAGGAAAAAGAAAGAAAAATACATAATCAACTGCTATGTTTGTTAATAGCGCTTAGTCTTCTTCTGGCCAATAGATGAATGAAACATGTTTTATTTATTCATTTTTTTCCTCATAATCTGTTCTTCCCTTGGTCCCACTCAAGTGCTGCTGTTCCCAAGAAAACATCCCGATGTCCCAAGCTTAACCTCTCCTCCCACCTAAAGAAATGATAAGTGTGTATATATATATATATATATATATATATATATATATATATATATCTTCCTATAGTATTTTCAGGAGAAAACTTTTTTGTGAGTAAAGGTCAGAAAGGGGTGATGTGAAAAAATTTAATACAACGTCTTTTTTTTATTTTTCCATGTTAACCTTTTACAGTAAAAGCCAGTGGTGGTAACATTTGCATTTTGAGTCCAAAAGTTTTGACTAGACGTACAACAGAGAAACTTCTGCAGCTATGTATATTTGCAAGGAATACAAATAGACAAAACGTAAGGCAAAAAAGACACATTAACAATTACATTTTAACCTACAGGTAAGCCTATAATAAGGCTTACCTGTAGGTAAAATGAATATCTCCTTAACCTCTACGGTTTCGAAGATATTCACCTTGCATGTAGCCGCTGCCGTCAGCGGTGCATGCACTCTGAAGGTCCAGCGGATGCTGTTGGACCTTGCTGGAATGGGGGACTCCCACGCGCATGCACAGGAGTGATGTCATCACAGCTCCAGCCACTCACATCGACGGAGCCGTGAACCCAGAAGAAACACAGAGGGAATATGTCAGCTCCCTCAGCAGTGACTGGGAGGTGATGTGGGTGCTTCGTTCTAAGGTAAGTATTTCATAATGAGCTAGTATGCAGTGTATACTATCTCATTATGCTTTTGCCGTACAGGTTTGTTTTTTTTTTTGTTTTTTTTTTGTCAGGGCATACAGCCACTTTAAGAGTTATATGAAAGGAAAAGCAACCCTATAGTATTTTCAGTAATAATTTTAAGATTTGGAATATTCTATTGTTTAGAATATTGTTATTGTTTTAGAAAATGCATGTTGTTACACTTAGAGCACAACAATAGTACATACAATTCTAATGTATAAGTGTAGAATTTATATACATCATAAAAGTTATAGTAAATGTCACTTCTGTTCCTACACTGAAATGCTAATGACATGCTAACATGTTGTTAACTAATGGTCCAGCTCAGGCCTAATGTAGTGGTATGTGCTTTTCTACATAAAAGACATAGATAGCTGCTGGCTTATGTGTTGTGCATAATTAGTGTACTCAATGCTTTCACTTGGACATTTGAAGCTGTCTCAATTTCTCGGTTTTAAAGTGACCCACAGAAAGGCAAAAAGCTGTACAGTGGCAGCACTGAAGCAACTGTCATATGTTTAAATACACTCAGGCAGAAGCCAGAGGATAATGCTCAGTAATGGGTTAATCAATACTTATTATAGTTTTATTGGTTCACTAAAGAGAGAACAGAATCTAGTGAGCACAGAGTTGAAAAAAAATCACTACATCTGATCTAGATAACATCCAACTTCCCCATGGGATTTCCCTATTCGAGAATCCAATTTACCATGCCTGATTGACAAGTATTAGATCCTAGGGAATCACATAACTCCTTTTAGGACCCAATAAAATTGGAAAGGATTTGCAGGACAGGCCAAAAGATTTTTGCCATTTTTATAATTAGGACAATTATGCCTCATTCTGCTATTATCCACATTCTACTGTTTGTTCTAAAAGAACACAATTATGAGCTATTCTTCTCGCTCAGGTTTATAGATAAATAATTCAGTGACATGCTACAACTCAGAAGACACATGTTGCACACAAAACAAGCTGAATCATATTTTTCTGATGACATTTGTATTGCTTATTTAATAAAAAGATTCAAAATATTAAAGTAGTTGTAATGTGCTCTAGCAAACTGGGAATGGGTTATAATCCCAGTTTAGGATGTTATTGCAACTTCTGTAAACATTGGGTATATGTTCCTCTTGTGGTTCCAGTGTGGTTACCAAAATTGGAAGTGCACAAAATGGGATTAAAGACAGTAATGAAATGTTTTTTAAGAGGATTGGGTAATGTTTAGAATCTCTGTCATGTTTTTATTGTTGTCCCCATTGGGGAGATCGCCACTTCCTCTGCGTGGTAACTAGGACATGCAATAAAGTAAAATCTCCCCCATAGGGACACAGATAAAAAGGAAATCCTTGTACATGAACCACCCCATTCTATATACACTAATCTAATATAAGAATATAATTTGTATATTTTTTATTTGAATATTTGTTTTTATAATGAATATTTTCCTACATGAAGACTAATTGTACAGATGGATTGTTTTATATTTCTAGAAAATATATAAAACATTGTACAGTTTGTCAAAAGTGAAAGACTGCCAGGGGTTATAGTCTGTTTATACTGTTTCTTTTCTCTTCAGTTTAATGTTGAGAAAATGAATTTGTTGCCATGATAAGTTATTGCGTTACTTACTTGCCATTAAGTGGTAGGATTGCTGAATTCCACTTTGATTTTAGGTAGTGCATTTTGAAGACATCACACCTACTGTAAATATATCATTTCTGCATGTTTCTATGGCCAGTTAAAGTGCAGCACAACTTATATTAAAGATGACCTCTGGGAATTACACAAGCACCACCCCCCCCCCCCACACACACATACACTGTAAGGATTAAAGTATTGTAAAGCTTTCCATTTTTTTAATAACAAACAGGTTTATACGGACCTGCTCCATGCAATGAAATTGCACAGAGCTGCCCAGAACCTCATCTTTTCAGCTTCCCCGCCAGCCCTCCTGACTCCTCCCCTTCAGCAAGTACCCCTATAACAAGCTGCTTTCTATGGGGGCACTCATGTGGGCTCGCTCCTGAGCCTCACTGTCTGCATCTGTAGACAGAGCTGCCCAGAACCTCATCTTCTCAGCTTCAGTAGACACAGAGAGCCGGACTTGGCCCCACTCCCAGGTCCCTCATCGCTGGCTTTGATTGACATTGGCTTCCACTGTCTCAACAAAGTCTGTGAGACACTGAAGTGAGGGGAGAGAAGAGATGCAGACTTGCACAGCACTGGATCGAATGAGGGCACAGGTAAGTAAAAGGTGAGATGGGAGAGATACTGATGTCTAAACATTTTTTACCTTAATACAAGGAATGCATTACAGTAAAAAAATGTTTAGGCTTTAGAGCCACTTTAAATGCTTGTTTAATGTAGAGCTAGAGGAATACACTGCAATATTTTACCTTATTCCGTTATTCCGTGATGTGGCAGGCTTGGGGCACTTACATCTTCTTTCTGATGCTCGGAGTTGTAGATGGGCCCTCACCATTTTCAATTGTTATCATTTTTACTACAAGATCCTGCAACAAAGTACAATCTTCAGATAATTCATCCTGGGATCCTTTAGTCCTTAGTTTTACCAGCACGCACGTTTGCTTTGGCTGTGCCCCTGACCTTCTTCATTCTGTTCTTCCTTTCTTTACGCTGTTTTCTAGAAGTCTTTTTTTCTCATATAAGTCGTGCCTGGCAAGTCTGTGTTTGGGCTTGTTTTTCTTTGCATAGTCCAGGGAATCGTAGATCATGCCAAAGCCAGTAGTTTGCCATCTCCAAAGTGAGTCCTAAAGCCAAACACAGAGATCTGGGGTAGCCTTGTACATTTTGGCCAGCTTCTCCCTGATTTTGGTCTTTGGGACAGTGGCTTCTCCAGGATGAAGGACATCTATGACCATCTGCTTCCTCTGTAGTAGTCTGTTGGTCATAAATGCCCTAGTTCTAATAGTGAAACTGTCGTTCATCTTGCCACTGTCTCAGGGGCGAAAGAAAGAAAAGGGCCCTCACCATTTTCATGAACAATGCAGGGCTGTACTTGAACTTAATGATGCCCACATTCGACTGCCAACAGGAGAGCCTACAAAAAGAGGCTTTTGGGGTCGGCCCTCAGCAAGCTTTTGGGGGTGAGTCACACAGCATGGAGGATTCTACTGGAGCAAGGAATAAGGGAAGTATTACAGCATATTTTTCTAATACTTAGGTATAATGAGCATTTAACCCTTGCACTTGGAAGGTTCATGCAAGAGTGCTCTTTGTGTAATTCCAAGAGTTTAGCTTTAAATATACTATCTAAATAAATACATTGTTTGCAGCAATTGCAGATATCTGTAGAAATGTATAAGAGAAAAAAGAGTTTGTTAACTTAGTCCTGTTATAGCTTACTATGGGGTCTATGTATAAAAAAAATCACTGTGCGAATGTTTCAAACATTCATACAGCCATCCCAAATAATCACAGTAGAGATATTTAGTAAAAGAGGAGCACACTGAATCTGGTGCAGCTATGCATAGTAACCAATGACCTCCTAACTTAAGCTTGTTTAATTAAGCTTTGATAATAAAACCTAGAAGCTGTGTCCACCGGCTTTAGTAAATCTCCCCCATTGTGTCTAACATGTTTATTTCATTTGATTGTCAGCTCCTTCTAATGGCCATAATGTGGTCTTTTCCTGACTAAGGTATTTCAGTTAAATGCAACATTATGGCCAATAGATGCAACTGACAATCATAGGAAATAAACAATATTAGGCAAAATGCAGGAATTATAAGTAATGGCTGTGCAAATGCTTAAGACATTAGCACAGCAATATTTTCATACAGTTGTGCTCATAGGTTTACATACCCTGGCAGAATTTATGATTTCTTGGCCATTTTTCAGAGAATATGAATGATATGAATGAATGATAGCACAAAAAATTTTCTTTCACTCATGGTTAGTGTTTGGCTGAAGCCATTTATTATCAATCAGCTGTGTTTAATCTTTTTAAATCATAATGACAACAGAAACTACCCAAATGACCCCGATCAAAAGTTTACATACCCCAGTTCTTAATACCGTCTATTGCCCCTTTAACATCATTGACAGCTTGAAGTCTTTTGTGTTATTTGTGGTTGAGGCTCTTTATCTTCTCAGATGGTAAAGCTGCCCATTCCTCTTGGCAAAAAGACTCCAGTTTCTGGAAATTCTTGGGCTGTCTTGCATGAACTGCACGTTTGAGATCTCCCAGAGTGGCTCAATGATATTGAGGTCAGGAGACTGAGATGGCCACTCCAGAACCTTCACTTTATGCTGCTGTAGCCAATGACAGGTCGACTTGACCTTGTGTTATGGATTATTGGAATGTCCAAGTACGTCTTATGCACATCTTCCTGGCTGATGATGGCAAATGTTCCTCCAGTATTTTTTGACAACATACTGCATTCATCTTGCCATCAATTTTGACCAAATTTCCTGTGCCTTTGTAGCTCACACATCCCCAAAACTTCAGCGATCCACCTCTGTGTTTCACAGGCCTTGTTGACTCCTCTCTAAATGTAGTGTTTATGGTTGTGACCAATTTTGGTCTCATTACTTTAAATGCCAGAAGGTTTGAGGCTTGTCTCTGTGCTGTTTGGTGTATTGTAAGTGGGATACTTTGTGGCATTTGCATAGTCATGGCATAGTCATTGGCTCCTGCTGCTGTCAATCAAATCCAGTGCCAAGGGAGCAGGCGTGGGGCTGAATTATGCTTTCTGTGTCAATGGATGCAGCAGTGGGACTCAGGAGTGAGCCTGCATGGGTGCCCCCCTCCCCAGGGAAAGTGGCTTTCTGTGGGGGCACCCAATGAAGAGGAGGGGCCTGGAGCGCCAGCCGGGCACTCCAGAAGAAGAGGATTGGGGCTGCTCTGGTCAAAATGATTGCACAGAGCAAGTAAGTATAGGCATTTTAGTTATTTTTATTTTTAAAAAAACTTTAACTTTGGCCCAGTTATGCCTACTTATGGCTAGGGATTACCTAATATGCCTAGATTAATCGCACAAACACTATTGCAAAACTTGCTAGAAGTTTGTGAACTTAGTGGTGAACCCCATAAAAGTCTGTAGGGGAGAATTATGCTATTAAATTCTGGCCATTTGTAGAAGTATTCTATTGTCAAAAAAGGCACTGGAAGCAGGGCACTGCCGTTGGGGAAATTTATCAATGCCAAATTAAAAACAAAAACAAAATAACAGTTCTCTCTACACAGAATTGTCAGCTCTCCCAAACAACTCCAACACACACTAGTAATATGGCTGCTTTTGGTCCAAACTTTTATAAAAAGGGGACTAGATTATCAATTTCTTCATTATATTGGCTCCTGTGATTCAGTTGACCAGGGGCAAATGCTATGTACTTCATTATGAGTTGTTCTTTATTTCTGGTAGAGAATTGGCAAATGTTTCAGTCAAAGGTTCACAATTTGCAAACATTGCAAATTGTGGGAATTCTTCTCAAACCCATTGTAGCAATGAACCTGAACGTCAATCCTAATCCTGACCAAAGTTTGGCATAGTGTAGATACTTGCATTACTGTGATATTGAAAGTACATTTAGATTCTAATTAATACTGAGCTAAGTCTTGCACCAAAAAGTTCAATGTAGAGTGAGATAAAATGAATGAAAGAATGAAAGAGAAAAAGAAACAAAGAATAAAAAAGCAAAGAAAAGAAAGATTGTCATGTTATGTAGCAAACGATACATATACAAACTATACATTTTACCCAGATTTTGCAAAGGTTTGTTAACATTTTTACAAAGGAGGAAGAACAGAGATTACAATATACACTTTCTATAAACAAATGCTTTTACCTTGTTAAAAAATCAGCAGCTCTTTTCACATGTATACTATTGTCCTTGTGTCTTTACCACATTTACTTCTTTGCTTTCAGTATAATTGTTTATCATTAATTAAACCATTAGGGTGACATTGTCCGATTTCAGTTCCTTTCACAATTAATGACTGCTGTCAATCAGCACACATAGCATTGATCCTGAATGGAAAAGCCAGTTATAGGTATCTGTATTCTGTATTTTAAGCCCAGGTGCTCTAGAAACAGCTAATTATGTTGGTAATTAAAGTTATTACCTTACCTGTTTATACAAGGACACAAGGATATCTAATGGGTACAAATCAAGATATAAAGGTGGGCTGTCAATTAGCCCCATACACTTGGGGAGATAATGAAGGGAGTTTGGGGTTGAGTTACACAGTAGTACAATAACAAAAATAGTACATCAGCACTTCTAACATTTCCTGGCCCCCATCCAACAGTTTAGCAGAAGAAAGACAAGAAGATTACCCTTGTAATATGATATTAAAAGTACCCTTAGTTCCCTTAGTTTACTCCCAGGCTGATTCTGCAACTAACAAAGGATGCTGCAACTACAATTATAAGCCTGTCCTTCCTAAAAAAAATCTCTTCTCTTTAGCTTCTTGTCACAGATTCTGTTAGAACGGTGCAAGGCTTAATATGAGCTCTGCAATACAACACCACTAAGGGCAGATTTCATTTAACTTAAAATGACCTTTTTATTGTAAATCCTGTTAGTGAATTTGTCCTCATTAGCATAAGAGAAAGGGTTCAACATCTTCCATGAAAAAAGATGCTCTGGAAGGCAACAACATTTAAATTATTTATTTGATTTACATTTTGCACGGCATCTGCAGGAGAACTTGAAATTTTTTGGGCATTGATTCCTGTTTTAAATATTAAAATTAATTTTCAAAGAGGTTATTTATATTTTTTAAGTTATCGTGATTATGTCCATATTTATAAATAGTATTTTTTTTTTTGCAATATGGTGTTGTCTTTTTTTAAAGATTATACCATTTTTTTTTAAATTAAAGTATTTGCTACAGATCTATCTGTTCTACAGAAAATCACATAATTCAGAAATGCAGGCATTGTTATGATGAACTGTGTAATTTTCTGCATACATACGTATATACTCGAGTATAAGCCAAGTTTTTCAGCACATTTTTTGTGCTGAAAAAGACCCCCCTCGGCTTATACTCGAGTCAGTGTCAGTGGGTAATGAGTAGATTCACATTACACAGAGCACACTGCTTCTAAGAGCTGTTCTGTGCATGAAACTGTGACCTAATTACATTGGAATGCAAAGAATGCTGAGAGAGGTGTCAGATTTTCAACTTGATGTCGGGAGGTGGGCGGGACACGTGGGTGTTAGCTGTTCAGTCCTGCCCACCTCCTGATCTCAGTGAAGATCTGCATCTCTCTCTCTCTCTGCATTCTCTGCATTCCAATGTAATTAGGTCATAGTTTCATGCACAGAACGGCTCTTAGAAGCAGCGTGCTCTGTAGATTGTGAAACTACCATACTCATCTCTTCTGTGTTCTGGCTACAATCTCTGTGTCCTGGCTAAAATCCCTGTGTCCTGGCTACAATCCCTGTGCTCTGGCTCCCTGTCCTTGTGTTCTGGCTCCCTGTCCCTGTGTTCTGGCTCCCAGTCCCTGTGTTCTGGCTGCTGCATTTCCCACCCTAGGCTTATACTCAGGTCAATAACTTTTCCCAGTTTTTTGTGGTAAAATTAGGTGCCTCGGCTTATATTTGAGACAGCTTATACTCAAGTATATATGGTATCTAAAAATAATTAAATTGTAATTCACAACTTTATTGGGCTTTCACTCAGTTTTCTCATCACTAACAGTAACCAGCACCGGGCTGTACATGCTCTCTTACCCAACATGCTCAAAAATCTACTCAAACACCTGATCTGAAGTTTTCCAGTTATTATAATCATGTTAGAATTTGCGTGTGAAATTGAACAGGCTTAAAAACAATCCTAATTTTTTGTGTTTTACATGTTCGCAGTTCCTGTTGTCTGCCATGTGGTGCATTAATAGTAACCATACCAGTGACTTGAGAGATACACAAAGATCACAAATTTAAAGTGATTGTAAAGGCTCTTTAGAAAAAAAAATAAAAACAAACATGGAAAACTTTAATCTCCAAAACAGGACAAGTCAGGGATGCCTTATCTTTAGTTTAACACTAGAAACTCTATCATGCCATATATAGGCAAACCTCAATATTGCTGGCATGCTCTCAGATTAAAAAGGACACAAAGTACCCAGCTATGCCTATGATCTTTTATATTTCACTATGAAACCAACAACCTCTTTGCCACACCTCCTGCAAGAGTTTCGGAACTATGGAGAAGCTTCCAATTTTAAAAATGTTTTGAAACAGGGAGGTGTGGCGCTAAAGTGATCAATCAAAATATGAAACAAGCGTGAATAATGAACTAAAATTAATCAAACATGTTTGGAATAAAAACATGTGACCAGTGTCCAAAAAATTAGAAAATATCAAACATATATTTAAATAAAAAGTCCCAACTTTCAATGTAGGTGAATCCAGATTGGTGAACTTGACATATGAAATAAGAGATCTCTTCAAGAAATCAGAAAAAAACAAGGGGGTGCTTCAAACAGTGGAAAAAGTGAAGAAAAAATGTAGGTGGCTCCTTACCAGATTGGATGGACTCTCATGACCGTACGGCCGGAGAGTCAGTTGCGCTTATGTGGTTTACCCTCCACAGGGGTCTCAGGCACTCTCCACCGGTGTCTTGGGATGAGTATATGCACCTTCCTGCAGCCAGGATATATGGATTAGGCAAACTCAGTTTCCTCCTTTGACACACTCCAGTGTGCCTGGTCAGTGGGGGTTGACAAGGTGGGGATGCGGAGAAAAAGAAAAAAACTCCACTTGGTGCAGTAAAATCCCCACTATTTTATTGTGGATTAAAACAAGGTATGGCCAGCAATACAATAAAAACATCCAAGTTAAAATAATTGCAATGGGCACAAAAATGAAATGAAAAATGGTGCACCAACCCTATCTGCCATGGGCTGTCACACTCATATGCCATACTAGCCAACCCCCCAGATGAATCAACACCACCATATCTCACCAAACATGAGTCCAATTTGGGTATGACTTTTTCAGATGCACAGAAAGGATTCTTGCTTTTACACATAATGCCTCCATTTCCTTCAGGCTCCAAGAGACAGGGTCTAAAATAGTCTCTGGCTGTTATAAGGTTCCCTCGCTACTACACAAAAGTTGGCCCCAGTGCTCACCCTCTGCTGGAGGTGCCAGCAACATGAAGCTATTCTACTCCATATATTCTGGAGTTGCCCACACCTACTCAAATTTTGGAATCAGGTTCGGGAACTCTGTTTTAAATGAACAGACATGCGCCTGGACTATGACCCGGCAGCCTTACTCCTCCACCTAGCCCCCCCTTCTTGCAAAGAGATACAAATTCTTTTTCCTGATCCAGCTTCTGAAAGTGGCAAAAGCCGGCATTCCCCTCTACTGAAATCAGATAACCCCACCTCCCATTAGAGTGTTGATCACCAAAATTGGGGAGATCGGCCTTATGAATGAGAATATTGCCTCTGCAAATCACAGAGAGGAACAATATTGTAAAACTTGGTTCTACTGGCATGATTTCACCTTTTCCCCAGAATACAGAACCTCAATGAAGTCCTTGTGAGAGTGTACTATCCTGTCGTCCCCCCCCAGCCTCAATCACTCTGGCTTTCCATTTCCTGCTTTCTTTCTTTGTTTGTTTTTTTGTAATGTCCAGTCTCTTCAGGGCTAAGCTCTTTACCCTTTCTCATTTTCCCTTTTCCAAAACACTTGCCTCTCAGGCACCTTTTGGCCCCACACTGCTCTCTATCTACCCTGCTGTGGATAATCAGGCAGTTTGAATAATGTTGCATGCAAGCTAGTGTCCCAGATTGTGCTGTCAATGGCACCATTCATATTGTACCTTCTCAGACCCTGACTCTATTGTTGGCTCTAGTATCATGACTGTTGACTGACATAACAGGTCTGGGTTTGCTCTTAATGTTTATGGTTGAATATAATTTTATTCAGAAAATAGTTAATTATTACAAACTTTAGACAAGTATAAAGGACACTCAAGGACATTCAGGTCGGACCTCATCATATACAAAACATTTCAGGTATCACTACCACTGTAGTATTACATATACAATATAATTAGAAGGGTTTCTAATTCTTGAAATTCACAAGTACTCAGGTAGTCATATCATGACGTTGAGACAGGGCCAAGCTACGTTCAGAGTGACAAACAATGAGGAAGCGCCCGTCTGAGCGTGTGCTAAAAGAGGTCATATGGGGTTTAGGGGTCCCCTTCTCTCTGTTGCCCAACATTAGGAAACCAGCGAGAGAGGTGGGGGTAATCCCCAAGGCTATAACCTTCAATTTATGTCTTTATATCATGTAACTTTACAAGTTAAGGCATATTTCAAATAATAATAAAAGTGAAGAAAAAAGAGAGAATAGAAAGAGTGGAAAAGGAAATGAGGTAGTGCAGTGAGGAAAAGCATAGAGATAGAAGCAGAAAGAGGGAATGGGGGAAAAGGGGGGCGAAGGGGTGGGTCGATGAGCCTCCTTTGCAACCAAATGATAGTTGGGAGAACTAAGGTAATGTTCAAAATGTGTCCACCAGGCAATGGACTCATTCAATCAATTGGGGGGAAGGTTGTGTAAGCCGGGACTTATAATGCATAATATTTTAAATTTGTCCCAAGTATCCCGTACCTGAGCTTCTCGTTCCACCATCAGCATGATTTCATTCACCTCCTCCACCCATTTGGAGAAGGGAGGGGGGTGGAGACCTTCCAGTATTTGGAAATAAGCTGTCTACCTGCTGTAAGGAAAAAATGTAAAAGGCTAGATTTTTGTGCTTTAACTGAGCCTGGTAAAATAGACAATAGGGCAATAGAGAGATTAGGGACCAGAGGGTCGTCGTACATGTTCGTGTAGGTTTGGAATATCTGGTTCCAGAAAGGGTTTATAAGAGAACATTCCCACCAGACATGCACGTAGGATCCCCTCTCTCGGTGACATCGCCAACACATGTCCGTGCATGAAGGAAAGATTCTGTGTAAAGAGGTAGGTACGTAATACCATCTAGCTAATACTTTGTAATTTTTCTCCTGGGCGTAACTGGATATCGAGGACTTATGAGTGAATAGAAAGGACTTCTGCCAGTCTGTGTCTGGTATCTCCCTCCCCAGCGACTCAGACCAGATCCTAGTGTACACGGGCAGCCTAGGGTAAATATTGGACTGGATTATTTTATAGATCTTGGAAAGCGAGTGGCGTGGAACCTCAGGTTCCACATAAGTGTTCGTACATTTTAAGACTTCTGTGTGTTTGTGTGGTGGCATGTAAGGTCTTACAGAATGAAGCGAGATGGAATTTAGTGAGCCACGGGAGTCTGGTGGACTCCCTTGAAGTACCCTCCACAAAGTCTCCAGTGGACTGATGTACATATTGTCTCGCTGTGGGCCAGGAGAGTCTATCATATGCGGCTATGGATTGAGCTCCTACTCCTTCAGGGACCTCTGGATGGTCAAATAATGGGGACAGTGGGCTAGGATCTGAGGATAATATATATTTATCCCGTCTTTTGTACCATAACTGCAGAGCAGAAACAGTCAGGGGAGATAGTGTATGGTATTTTTTATGGCTATTTGCATGGCCCCATAAGAGAGTACGTAAGTCCACAGGGGAGACATCTTGTTCTACCTTAACCGACAGTTTGGAGATCGGCCGTGGGAGCCACTCTAGGAGCCTGGAGCATATAGCCCCTGAATGGTATACTTCAAAATCAGGAAGCCCCAACCCCCCTCTCAGTTTCGGTTGACATAGGAGTTGGTGTTTGAGTCTAGGGTGTTTCCCTTGCCATACATAGTTAATAGCTAAGTTCTTAAGACTACGAAAGAACGACATTGGGAGAGTTATGGGGAGAGTCTGATACAAGTAGAGGAGTTTTGGTAAGATGTCCATTTTTAAGACGCTAATGCGTCCAAACCAAGAAAGGTTGAGGTCCGAACTTAGTTCTAGCAAACGTCTAATTTTGGTTAGGAGAGGGCTGTAATTGAGGGAGTAGATGTCAGTGTAGAGAGATGGTATGGCAGTGGCCAAATATGTTATCGCCCTCTGCTTCCATTGAAACTGGAAGTTAGTTTGGAGTAAAGTGAGTGTGCGCAGAGGGAGAGATATATTAAGGGCTTCGGTTTTAGAGAGATTCAACTGGTAATTGCTATACCTCCCAAATCTACGTATTTCTTGTAGAATTGCGGGTATGCTGATCAGGGGTTGTGTAACATATAATAAAAGGTCATCCGCATAGAGTGCGATTTTACTATGGGTCGAGGCAGTAGTTATGCCATGAATCGACGGATTCGCTCTCAGAGCTTGGGTTAAGTGTTCAATTTTCAGTGTAAACAGCAGGGGCGACAAAGCACACCCCTGTCTGGTACCGTTTGCAATAGACAGTGGGGGGATTGGATACCATTAACGAGGACCGAAGCTGTTGGGGACGAATAAACAGCCATGATGCGTCAGAGCATGATTGGGCCGAGACCAATTTGCTCTAAAGTGTGGCATAAGATTGGCCAACTCACCCGATCTAATGCTTTCTCCGCGTCACATGACAGGAGGCAAGTGGGTATGTGATGTTTTTGAGCGTGGGAAATGAGATGGATAAGGGAAGGTAACAAAGGTGATAGTCGAATGGCCAAAATTTTGGTATATAGTTTAAGGTCTAAATTTAGTAACAAGATGGGCATATAGTTGCTACAAAGAGATGGGTCCTTCCCTGGCTAGGGGATGACTGCTATCTGAGCTCTAAGTAAGGACGAGGGTGGGGCACTGTCATCAGCAATAGAATTAAAGGGGGAGGCTAATATTGGTGCGAGTTGAGGAGCGAATGTTTTAAAAAAATGGGCCATAAAACCGTAGGGGCCCGGGCTTTTCCCATTCTTCAAGGTCTTGATGACTTGGAGAAAGTCTGTGGTAGAAAGCGGTGCCTCTAGGGCTTCCACTTCTGCATCTGGGATGACAGGTAAGGCCGTCTCCTGAATGTAAGTCAGTAGATCCGATTGTTGTTGCGAGTTAGAAGTCATATCTCCTGTTAAGACAGTTTGGGGAAGATTATATAAATTATGATAGTATGAACGGAATTCCTTCACAATGTCCGTATTCGTGAAAATTTTGCCCTTCGTTGGGGATTGTAAGAAAGGAATGGACGGCCTAATACCTTTTGGTTGAAGGATGCGGGCCAAATGCTTACCCGGCTTGTTGGCTTGGGAGTAATGTACAGCCCTACCTTTATCCCTGGCTATTAAAGTGTGTTCTGAGAGAAATCTCAGAAGGTCTCTTCGGGCATTTGAGAGGTCGATTAGGGTATCACTGTCAAGCGTGTGTTTATGTGAGGTCTCCAATACGGAGATCTTAGAAAGAAGTGAGGATATCTCGGTGGTCCTCATCTTTTTGAGTTGGGCACCCTGCTGTATAAAAATGCCCCTCAGGACACATTTGAGAGCTTCCCATTTTATAAGTGGTGACGTAACATCTTTAGCGTGATCTGCTACAAAGTCCGTAATAGTCTGGGAGATGGCTTGGGTACAGACCGAGTCACGTAGTAGATTGTCATTTAGTCTCCATGTGAATCCCCGCCTGCAAGGAGGTGGGGCGCCCATGGAGAGATGGATGGGTGCATGGTCCGACCATATTGTCATTCCTATGGTGGCGTCAGGCTTAGAATCCAGGGTCTGGGAGATGAGGATATAGTCTATAGGAGTAATCCCTACCTGATGGGTTCAAGACTCGCCAGACATCCACCAAAGAAAGGTCTACCAGTATTGTACGTATTTTGGTCAAGTAATCTGGGGACAGAGAAGACTTACCGGACGACGTGTCCAGGCGTGGGATCAAGGCACAGTTCAGATCACCACCCATGAGAACATTTATGGCACCGAATTTACATAGTTTAGATGTCACCGAGAGGAGGAATCCCAGCTGGTCCTGATTGGGGAAATAAACGTTAGCAATCGTATATACAGTTTGAGAATATTTTATCTTAAGAAAAATAAATCTTCCCAAAGGGTCAATCATTGAATCTAGAATTTTGGGGGAGAAGAATGCATGTAGGGCTATGGATACTCCCTTTGAGCGAGCCGATGGTACTATGGAACCAGGTAGGGTAATGTCTAAGAGGGAGTTTCGGTACCGTATCGGTCCTGAAGTGAGTTTCCTGCAGTAGAAGGACAAGAGAGGAAATTTTCATAAAATGGTTATGAGTAGTGTTGAGCGAATCCGGACTGTAAAGCTCGGGTCCGTACCGAACTTTGGGGTGTCCGGGACCCGGACCCGAACCCGGACTTTTCAAAAAAAGTCCGGGTTCGGGGTTCTGGTAATTTTTCTAAAAGTTCTGAAAATTGCTGTAAAAAAGTCTGTTTGCAGAACAGTTTGTCCCGGTTTTAGTTAAAGTGTTACACACAGTTTCCAGATGTTTGCAGAACAGTTTGTCCCGGTTTTAGTTAAAGTGTTACACACAGTTTCCAGATGTTTGCAGAACAGTAGTTCAGTTTGTCCCGGTTTTAGTTAAAGTGTTACACACAGT
>BLSH010310826.1:148146-170532 GCA_018402905.1 Glandirana rugosa
ATGGTGAAGTTGAACCAGTCCTAGCGGTGGACCACCTATGTGTTCCACTAGACAACCCGGAGAAACTGTTCAGGTTATTGATCCTCATATGTGGAAACTAGAGGGGGAAACGTAGAAAATGATGGAACGATACGAGAGAGGTGAGGAAGAGGTTGTGGAGGAGAGGGGAAACAGATGAAGGAGGACAGGACCCAAGCTGCTCAGATGGAAGGTAATTAGGAATAGAAAATGAAAATCTTGGGACTCTTACCCTTACCCCCATTTCCTTCCTTTTGCAGACCTCTAGGACTTTCCAGGACTTTTTTACAGCCATTTTTGTGCCTAAAAGTTCGGGTCCCCATTGATTTCAATGGGGTTTGGGATCCGGGACAAAGTTCGGTTTCTGTCCGGACCCGAACCCGGACTTTGTCCCGAAGTTCGGCAGAACCAGCAGAACCCGGACTCCCAGAAGTTCGCTCAACTCTAGTTATGAGCCATTCTCAGGGTTCTAAAAGTAAAAGATAAGGATTAATGGAAGGTAGACTCGTCGAACCCAGGACAGGAGGAAGTAGACAAAGGGGAGAGGAGGTGTTGGAGAAGGAGTGGAGAGAGCATAGCAAGGTAGTAAAAGATGCAAAGGGGGAGATCAAAGGTGTATACTCCTAGTTATTGGACTTGTCAAAGAGGCCCAACAGATCACCTTGTGTATCCACCAGGTGGCGATCCTGACCAAGTTGAAGTGGTATAACAAATGAAATCCTCGCGTACAGTCAGCTCTGTAAGGAAAAAAATAGAACATTCCCCCAGTAAAATAACGGGAGGGGGGGAAGAAAAAAGCATAGAAAAGCATCAGAAAAGACCTTAAGGGTCTCTCAAACCATTTAACTAAAAAAACATCAAAAAGGACCTCCATGGGTGCCAGGAACGCTAAAGTGGGGTACGTAACTGACACACAGGGTGGCCCGCATGGATCTGCTACAAAAACTATAAGAATTTGGCAAGTCTCATTGTGTAACGGCCTGGCCCACGGACATAGAGCCAACCATTATAACATAACCTGAACTGTAGTACATGAAATAACAAAAAAAAGGCCGTGGGCCAAGGTCAGCACAGCTCTCCCGTTTTCAAAATAAGGGCAAATATCAGCACCACTATAGTAGATGGGTGTCTCGTAAATGACATTCCAGGAACTTTCAAGTGGTGGGCAACTTATATAAATCCAAACAGAAAAGTACTTTTCATAACTCAGGGGGGAGAGCAAGTACTCTCAGTCTCACAGGACTGGGTATCTCAGATGAAAAAAACTGATTTAAAACAAACAGAGCAACAAAAAATAATAATAAAAAAAAAGGAACCAGTTGCTGCTGAGAAAGGGTGCATCGTAGAGTGCTTCAGAGCATTTGAACGTTGAAACGGTGAACGAAAGTCAAGGAGATGACAGTATAGCTTCACCCCTCAGAAGTGTTAGACATTTTGTATCTGGATCTTTTCTTTTTCCCCTTCGTACGTGGTTGCCAGCCGTGGTTGACAGGGAGACCCGCATTGGGGATAGGTAAAGGCCAATCTGGAATGCGTATTTGGGGTAGATTAAAAGTGCCAAGGAAGTTGAGGAGATCCCCTAGGGTATGGAAGACCACAGTTTTGCCCTCATGAGTTGCGGACAATTGAAAGGGAAAACCCCAGCGATATTTGATCTGTTTTTTGGAGAGGGCTTTCGTGAGGGGTTTTAATGAGCGTCTCAAGTCAAGTGTCAGCTTGGAAAGATCCGGGAGTAACAAAATTTGGGAGTCATTAAATCGAATACCATCTTGCAGACGTGCGGCTTGCATAATTTCGGCTTTCACAACAAAGAAATGGACTCTGCAAATGACATCCCTGGGATATGACGCATCTGGATTTTGGGGGCCTAAAGCCCTGTGCACTCTGTCCAGCTCTAGGGGGTCATCTTTCTGCTTTTGTAGGAGCTCATTGAAAATGGCTTTCACTGCTGAGGAAAGGCCGCTGGCGGCACCATCTCTGGCAGGCCCAGTATGCGAATATTATTCCTGCGGGCCCTGTTCTCTTGGTCATTTTGGTGCAACATTAAATGTTGAATTTGTGCAGTGTGTTCGTGTAAGATCGTTTCATGGCTATTACCAGCCTCAATCGTGTCATCCATGCTCTGTTCAATGTCTTCTAAGCTCCCCGTGACATCCCTCCTGAGCTCAGAGATTTCTTGCTTACAGGACGACTCTAATCTCTGAACATAGGCCTCAAAATCATGTCGCGTGGGGAGGGCCTTAATGTACGCCTCCACATCCCAGTGAGAGCCCGAGCGCTGGAAGTCCAGGGATTGACACCCGGATCTGAGAGAGCCTTGCTCAGAGTCCGGGGGAAGATTGAGCCCGAAGCCTGGTCTTGATCTGTGAGGGAGGAGGGGAGCTTCCCTGCTGTGAGTGGCGCGTGCTGGAGTGGGCCGGCGCCATTTTGGAGGCAGAGGGGCCGTTCTGTGCTGGTCCAAACGGGCAAAAAATCTGCCTATTTCCCCGGTATTTTGCTGCCTCGGGATCTTGTGGGGGTCCCCCTTGCCTTTCCCCCCATTGCCAGTCGAGATGGCTGGTTTCTGCTCCGTGCGGGAGCTGAGAGAAGCCGCGTCTGCTCACTCCATGCGTCAGGCCACGCCCCCCTGCTCTTAATGTTTAGATAAGTATGCATTCACATTGGAGCCTCATAAATGTACAGTGCATTGACCATTCCACGCAGCTTTGTAAGTCATATTTTTGTCTCCTATTTCTCTTTTGTATGCTTATATGTATGTATGCTTATATGCCATGGTCTCCTGCTGATGTTTTGTATTGAATTGTAAACTCTTGAAATAAAGAATTTAAAAAAATGCTTTTGCACAGAGCAGCCTCAAATATCCTCTTATGGGGTCCCCCGCCGGCACTCTCGGCTCTTCCTCCCCTCCAACTGCTCCCATAGCAAGCTGCTTGCTAAGGGGACACTTTTGCAGGCTCAATCTTGAGCTGGGCTGTATGCATCTATAGACAAACACAGCATGGCTTGAACCCACCCCCACTCCCTCCTCTCATGACTGATGGCCAATGTCTCCCACTTCTCTCAGTCAATCTTGTGAGAACACAGAGAGTGAAGAGAAGAACTGATGCAGGGCACAGCACTGGATCTATACAGGACTCAGGTAAATCTTAGGGAGTCGGGCTGGAGGGCCAGGGGGCCCTGGCATTGGAGATATTTTTTTCATTTTTACCTAATGCAGAGAAGGTAAAAATCCTTTTGCCTTTACAACCATGTTATATTAGTAACAGTCTGCTCTTGCTGATTTAATATGGCAAAACATTAAGATGGGTTAGAATGACCCAGTGCCTATAGCAATAGGTCAAGAACACACTAGGAGGTTACTGTCAAAACTGTGCCTACTACTCCCATTTCAGAATGTTGGATCAAAACAGAAACTTTTATTATATGGGCTTTTCAAATGAATTCAGGGGCTGTCAATTTAGTAAAACAGGATTTTGTTTGGATAGTATGTGATTAAATGATTGAATTTAAAGTGGTTGTAAAGTCAGAAGGTTTTTTATCTTAATGCATTCTGTGTATTAAAATAAAAAACCTTCTATGTGAAGCAGCTGCCCCCCAGCACCCCCTAATACTTACCTGAGCCCCATCTCTCTCCAATGATGTCCAGGAGTTCCTAGGCCATTCGGGACTCTCCTCCTGATTGGCTGAACCACAGCAGCAGCGCCCTTGGCTCCTGCTGCTGTCAATCAAAGCCAGTTAGCCAATCAGGAAAGAGAGCGGGTGGGGCTGGACCGGGGCTCCATGTCTGAATGGACACAGAGAGCTGTGACTCAGCTCAGGTACCCCATAGCAAGCTGCTTGCTGTGGGGGCCCTAAACAGGAGGGGCCAGGAGAGCCAAAAAGGGACCCTAGAAGGAAAGGATGCAAAACCACTACACAGGGCAGGTAAGTATAATATGTTTGTTATTTTTAGAGAATCGCTTTAACACAACTTTGCTACATGAACAGTATATATTCCTTTAGTAAATCAACTCCATTGTGTTTTTTCACAGTATAGATGAGATGAAAGAAGGAGAATTACATTGTTAAAGACATACGTTTGACATGTAATTGGCTAAATCTATTATTTTTTTTATAGTTAGATATATGTAACTTGGAATGTTCTATTTTCATGTACAGATTGCAATTTACACTAGATTGGACTTTAGGCTATCAAGTAGACTTTCAATCTAATGCTATTTGCATACTTGCTGCATACAAATTGGACCCACCCTTGGAGATAAAAACAGGGTTCATTAACCTGCTTGGGAAAAAGTGAGGATAATATGAGGATGAATGGCCAAGTTGCACATGTCATCAAGCAAAGAAGAAATCACTTTATCTCAAGTCAAATGCAGTATCTGAAGACTGTCTGGGGGTATTCATAGCGGATTAAAACAAATTCTCCTTTGAATTGATATATTGCCTGCTGTGTGGATTCAATTTGTTGCTGTTAAGATTTTAAATTCTACATCTCATCCCATGGATTACCTTGCAGACTTCAAATTCTTCAACCCACTCGGTAGAGTATAATTGCTTCAATTGACTCCAGGGACTGGAAATCTACCCAGTGGACAGCAACTTTCAAGAGTTACCTCCTACAGCTTAATGGGCTATGTACATCACAACCTAATGGTCTGTTTGCAGTGTTTCTTAATGGTCTGCATCAGCTAACAGAGAATTTGCATTGCAGTAGGAAATGGAACATTCAAGCCATATTTTGCTACACTGGCCTGATTTATTGCCATAACATTTCATCGTAAAGAAAATATAGTTAGACCTAATAACGGCAGACCTAGTATAGATATTTAAGTGTGTAATGTGTCAGTCATCAAATACTCTTGTGAGAGTTTTAAACAATAGTGTAAAATGTGAAGACGGTTTAATAAAGAGAAGAGCAGGGACAATTATTTTGTCTCTTAAAGATTTTGATGTGTAAGATTGTATTTCTATGGTGGACATACAGTATCTAGATCAGCTCAATGTTTAAAACAGGATAATGTAATCTATGAGTAGATTGGACAGGTTAACTCTAGGTTCACACTGTTTCCCATTGGGCAGGTTTGCATGAGCATAGCAACATATTTATTTGAATGAGCCCCTGTACCTATGGAAAACTGCTCAGTGCTTCACAATTCCCAGTACACAAAACTGCTCTGCAATTACCAGTGTGTAGGGATGACTTTAGGATTAATGGCAACCCCATGCATCTGCTAAACAGCAGCACATTTTTACTGTAATTGCAGAAAGGTGTGCAATTTACATGCCTTCCCGCACTCACTCAGATGTGAACCTAGCCGAAGGCAGAATATAGCCCTGAAGAAGGTAGCTGCTTTGTCCGCCTACACCAAATCTCTTTAAATGGCATTGATAGAGATTGTGAAAAGGTGAAATGTACATATAATATGCCCATGTTTACTGGCATGACTTGCCCTATCAAACAACAACTGTCTACAAGTGTATTACTCCTTGTAAAGTGACAGGCGGGTGCAAAGCTTTAATCAATGCAAAACCCCTGTTTTTTTGCAGAAACATGAAGATTGTGGGCCTCTTTAACTTCCCAGGATCCTAGGCTTCTGTTTAAGTCACCTTTTGGATTATCCAGATCTGAATAGTCTGAAAAAAACATGCTGCTTGTGGACTTTACTGTACTACAATCATACTAGCTGATGCACTTTGATGCTGCCAACACATTTTGGCAAACCCTACCACATCCGTAAGCTCTTCCAACACCCATAATTGTTCATGCATGTAATAGAGAAGCTCAACAATGCCTATTTCTATTAACAACTCCTTTCTATAACAAAAGTACCAAACAAACCAAGGAAGGAGTTGTCATCCTCAGATATATACAAGCATATGAAAGATTTTTACCTTGGATATGCAAGAAATAGACATTTCTTGGCTTGGTATTTGATTCCATCTTTGCATACTTCATTTTTTTGTTTTTTAAATTGTAGGTAATTGTTATATCCCATATAATTTCTTTCCACATCCTGCACAAGACACACATCAGGAAATGGGAAGAAATCTCTTCAATGTTAAGGGAAATACCAACTTAGACAGTTTACACCAGAACATGTGTCCCTACTGAAATAATTCCCTTATGGGAACACCTGCTATATAGCAGCTGTAACATCTTGAATTTCCTGTCACTTCCTGTCATGTGACTCGTGAGTGTTACAAGGTCTCAGGTGTGAATGGGGAGCAGGTGTGCTAAATTTGGTGTTATCGCTCTCACTCCCTCATATTGGTCACTGGAAGTTCAACATTGCACCTCATGGCAAAGAACTCTCTGAGGATCTGAAAAAAATGAATTGTTGCTGTTCATAAAGATAACCTAGGCTATCAGAAGATTGCCAAGACCCTGAAACTGAGCCGTAGCACAGTGGCCAAGATCACACAGCGGTTTAACAGGACAGGTTCCACTCAGAACAGGCCTCACCATTATTATTATTATTATTTCAGGTACTTATATAGCTCTGTCAATTTACACAGCGCTTTACATATATATTGTATATTAACATCAGTCCCTACCCTCAATGAGCTTACAATCTAAGGTCCCTAACTCACATTCATACATATACTAGGGCCAATTTAGACAGGAACTAATTTACCTACCAGTATGTCTTTGGAGTGTGGGACCATGGTCAACCAAAGAAGTTGAGTGCACATGCTCAGCATCATATCCAGAGGTTGTCTTTGGGAAATAGACGTATGAGTGCTGTTAACATTGGTGCAGAGGTTGAAGGGGTGGGGGATCAGCCTGTCAATGCTCAGACCATATGCCGCACACTGCATCAAATTGGTCTGCATGGCTGTCGTCCCAGAAGAAAGCCTCTTCTAAAGATGATGCACAAGAAAGCCTGCAAACAGTTTGCTAAAGACAAGCAGACTAAGGATATGGATTACTGGAACCATGTCCTGTGGTCTTATGAGACCAAGATAAACTTATTTGGTTCAGATGGTGTCAAGCGTGTGTGGCGGACAATCAGGTGAGGAGTACAAAGACAAGTGTGTCTTACCTATAGTCAAGCATGGTGGTGGGAGTGTCATGGTCTGGGGCTGCATGAGTGCTTCCGGCACTGGGGAGCTACAGTTCATTGAGGGAACCATGAATGCCAACATGTACTGTGATATACTGAAGCAGAGCATGATCCCATAATCGACTGGGCCGCATGGCAGTATTCCAACATGATATCGACCCCAAACACACCTCCAAGATGACCACTGCCTTGCTAAAGAAGCTGAGGGTAAAGGTGATGGACTGGCCAAGCATGTCTCCAGACCTAAACCCTATTGAGCATCTGTGGGGCATCCTCAAATGGAAGGTGGAGGAGCGCAAGGTCTCTAACATCCACCAGCTCTCTGATGTCATCATGGAGGAGTGGAAGAGGACTTCAGTGAAGCTCTGGTGAACTCCATGCCCAAGAGTGTTAAGGCAGTGCTGGAGAATAATGGTGGCCACTCAAAATATTGACATTTTGGGTCCAATTTGGACAATTTGGACAGGTGTATTCACTTTTGTTGCCAACGGTTTAGACATGAATGGCTGTGTGTTGAGTTATTTTGAGGGGACAGCAAATTTACACTGTTATACAAGCTGTACACCCACTACTTTACATTGTAGCAAAGTGTCATTTCTTCAGTGTTGTCACATGAAAAGATAGAATAAAATATTTACAAAAATGTGAGGGGTGCACTCACTTTTGTGAGATACTGTATATTCACTAAGAAAAATGTATGTCACTCAGTGTGAAACTATATTCAGTTCAATAAACTAATCATGTGCTGGTAAAAAATCCATTTTTTTCCCTTGCACATATTTGGGTATTGTTAGTGAACACAGCTTCATAATGTCATCACGGGGTCTCTGTGCTTCTTTATGCAACATAGGCAGATCACAGCTGGTTAGATGGGCCAGCAGGGTGCTGTTCATACCTTCATGAAATCATTACGGCACCCTGCGTCTGCACTCCTCTAAAAAGCCACCAGCCCTGATGCAAGCAGCGGTCTGCCTCTTGGGAGGAGTTATACAAATATCAACATCCCTTGAAGGCTGGATGTCAGTCTGGAGGAGCAGGCAATCCTAGGCAAGCTGTATTTGAATGCAGACTACCCTACTAAAGCTAATATGTGATACTGAGCCTCCATGGTTGAAAGAACTGAATCCAATAAATAAAATTGGTGGACCAGGGGCTGTTAAACTGGGGAGGAAAGAACTAGATGATATCTTGCTTGCTGCAGCTGTTAATGCACATAGTGAGAAGCTCACAGTGTGCAGTGAAATCAGAGTAAGAAGTTTCAATAAAGGAGAGGAGCCTGTGTAACTGTACTAGACTGAAGGGAAGGCTGCAGTTCAGCTTTAAAGTGTATATAAACCTATCATTTATTTTTCAATATGTTTGGCTCTATGCATCACTGTAAACAGGTTTGGTAAGCAAACCATCATTTAGAAATCAGTTACTTAGACCCCTTTCACACTGAGGAGTTTTTCAGGCGCTTTGGCATTAAAGAAAAGTGCCTGAAAAGCTCACAAAATGTGCTTCCCATTAAAATCTATGAATTCTTTCACACTGGAACGATGCACTGGCAGTGCAGTGAAAAAAATCTGGCACGTAGCATCTTTGGAGCATGTTTGGAGAGCTAAAAAATGTGCCTCAAAATGCCCCTCTCCATTGAAATGAATGGGAAGTATCTGAAAAGCGCCAAAAAAGCACCTGAAAGGTGCTTCAAAAGATCCTCAAAATGTTTTTTTTGAAGTTTTTGAATCACATGTCCTTTAAAAAGTGCACCGCAAATGCCTAAAAAGTGCCACAAAAGTGCTCAGTGTTTTATGGGCAGTTAAGAAGTGCCTCGGTGTGAAAGGGGCCTTACTGCCAATAATAGCCCTTCCTGTTGGAGCCTGATAATTTTAAGCGACGCCTCGCAGCAACATTGTCAGAATGTCATGCAAGCATCTTCAGTTGGCTGTCAGGCTTTCTACCTGATAGGTAGCAACATTAGCCAATTAAAAGAATGCTCATTGCAGACTGACAACACTGCTGTTAATTGCGAGAAAGTGGCTCAGTGTTGTCATACTGTAACAGGAAATGGTGTTCTTCGCGGGTTTCCAGACAAGAACCTTGCAACCGATTCAAAAAAAAAAATGTGTACAGTGAAGCATGATACCAAACATGAAATTTGACAAAATGAAAAACAAAAGCAGCAAGTGGACTTTTAGGCTGCATTCACACTTTCATGTAGCTGGAACAAGTGCTTGTGATTTTGGCTGAGCGATTTGCACACAATTTCACATGTCTCACATAGGGTAGCCCATTCACTTCATGGGCTGCCCTATGCATGTTTGTCACCCAAAAGAAGCGCACGCTCTTTTTATAGCGACAAGTGGTAAGTGTTTTTAAAACTTGCGTTTGCCACGACACCTGGGTCAGAATCACATTTCGTTTGGAATGCCATTAAAGAATAATAATATAATATAGTATGCATCTTGCTTTCTGCCACGAGTTGGGATCCTAAATCTCAATATGAGCAGGACCTTAAAGTGATAAAAAGGTTCTGATTTTTTGTTTTAAAAATAACAAACATGTCAAGCTTACCTGCTCCTCGATCCTCCTCTTCTCAGGTCCCCCTGCCATCACTCCTGGCTCCTCCCCCCTGCTGAGTGCCCTTAGAGCAAGCAGCTTGCTCTGGAGGCACTTATGTGTACTCGCTCCTGAGCCACCTCTGTGTGTCCATAAGACACACAAAACGAGGCTTGGCCCTGCCCCCTGCTCCATACTCACTGGCTGTGATGAACAGCAGTTGGAGCCAAGGAGAAGAAGCTCTCATGCACATTGTTGAATCTCGATCGGGCTTGGGTAAGTATTGGGGGGGGGGCTGCAGGGGGAGCTTCACACTAAAGGTTTTTTAACTTCATGCAAAGAGAGCCTTTGGAACCACTTTAAGGTACCCAGAAAATATATAGTATAAAAACTTCAGATTTTATTCATATTGTGATGATTTGGGCTATTTTAGCTCATTGGTAGCGCCAAACAGTGAGTCCACTCCACTCCACAAAGTCTGTTTTTTCTGCCCACATTTGTTGAAAATAAATTTATTGAAAAGAAAATTCACATCTGAATAGTTACCCTCACAGGGGTGCTCACCATCAATGTGACAAACAAACAGTATTCCACCTCGTGGCTCTTTCTGCAGTCCTCCTGCCTTGGTCTACCAGACCATGAAACACACAGCCCCAATACTCGTGCACTAAATGCTGAACCTTCCTCAGCTCTGACTGTTTCTCCTGCAGTTCCCTGCTGCTATATCCTCACAGGCTTGGCCTTTTACTGTCTCATGCTCCTAACAGCTCCCTTTCACAGACTGACCCCTTGACTCTTTAGTATGTCTGTTTTCTGTAAAACCTGGCCCAAACTGCCAAAATAGGTGGTGGCATGGTCTTGCCTCTCTACAATATTCAAACCTTAAAATCTAAAAAAATACAGTACCATAATATTGAAATGCTGTATAGAACTCACCCAGAAGGCATGCAGCACCCTCAGTGTTGGCACTTAATATCATCACTGACATTTTAATAGCACTAATAAACGATATATGCATACTGTATGTTTTTATACTATATACAGTTGTGCTCATACGTTTACATACAATGGCAGAATTTATGATTTCTTGGCCATTTTTCAGAGATTATGAATAAGAACACAAAAACATTTCTTTCACCCATGGTTAGTGTTTGGCTGAAGCCATTTATTATCAGTCAATTGTGTTTACTCTTTTTAAATCATAATGACAACAGAAGTGACCCAAATGACCCTGATCAAGTTTACATACCCAGTTTCTTTAATTCCCTTTAACATCAATGACAGCTTGAAGTTTTTTTGTGGGATTTGAGGATGAGGCTCTTTATCTCCTCAGATGGGAAAGCTGCCCATTTCTCTTGGCAAAATGTCAGTGCAGCACTAGATGAAAGATGCAAGCGTCTGTCAGGAGTCCAGAAACTCATTGACCTTTTATACACACACACTAATTACAAGCAAACAGATCACAGGTGAGGATGGTTACCTTTAATAGCCATTCAAACCCCTTTGTGTCAACTTGTGTGCATGTTATCAGGCCAAAATCACCAGGGTATGTAAACTTTTGATCAGGGTCATTTGGGTAAACACAGTTGATTGATAATAAATGGCTTCAGCCAAACACTAACCATGAGTGAAAGAATTGTTTTTGTGTTATCATTCATATTCTCTGAAAAATGGGCAAGAAATCATAAATTCTGCCAGGGTATATAAACGTATGAGCACAACTGTGCTGTCTGGTTGAACTGGATGGACTTGTGTCTGTTTTCAACCAATTTAACTAAGTAACATTGAGGTCAATTCACTAAGAGTTAAATAACTGCAAATAAAATGCGGTAAAATGCTGCATGTGGTAAATCAGTTGTGAACGTTCAATTCACTAGTAATGTATCGTTAAACAACAAATGCTGTATTTTTCTGATTGTTTGGTAACTACTGCATTTTCTCATGCAGCAATTTATCACACATGTCGGTGGTTAAGGGTTGTTTAACCACTTTAAGACCAGCCGCCACAGTTATAATGCAAAGGTTGGCTCTACTGCGCGAATCGCCTTAGATGTACGTCACTTCGTGCAACAGATATAATGGGCATGAGCGGACGCGGTGCCGGAGCCGATGTGGGTGGCCAGCGACTGCGATGTCTGCCGGCCACCCGTGATCGCTCCACAGAGAGCCAGAACAGGGATCTGTCAATGTAAACAAACAGATCCTGGTTCTGTCAGAGGAATAGAGAGAGATTGTCTGTTCCTAGTAATCAGGAACAGTGATCTCTCTCCTCCTCCAGTCAGTACACTCCCCCCACAGTTAGAAACACCTCCCAGGGAACACATTTAACCCCTTGATTTCCGCCAGTTTTAACCCCTTTTCTGCCGGTGTCATTTATGTAGTAATTAGTGCATTTTCATAGCACTGATTGCTGTATAAATGTCACGGGTCCCAAAAAAGTGTCAAAAGTGTCTGATCTGTACTCTACAATATCGCAGTCCTGCTAAAAATCGATGATCACCGCCATTACTAGTAAAAAATAAATAAATAAATAATAAGAATGCCATAAGTCTTTTCCCTATTTTGTAGACGCTCTAACTTTTGTGCAAACCAATCAATATAGGCTTATTGCGATTTTTTTACCAAATATATGTAGAAGCATGCATATTGACCTAAACTGATGAAGAAATTAGTTATTTTTTGGATATTTATTATAACAAAAAGTAAAAAAAAATTTTTTAACCACTTGCCGGCCGCCCGCCGTGGCTTGATGGTGCAAAGTGGTTCATTATAGCAAACCGCCGTCACCTGGCGGCAGCCGCGATAACAGGTATTTTGAGCTTGCGCACACCACCGGAGGCACGCTTGCACGCTCACTGTGTTCCTGGGGTGCCAGGGAGTGGGTAGGGCAGACTCAATCTCCGCCAGCTACCCGCGATGGCTCCCCCGCAGTGAGAGAGTGGAGGTCCGTGTATGTAAACACGGATCTCCGTTCTGACAGAGAGGGGAATGTATATGGGAGCTGTAATCACTCCCTTCCCTCTGCCAGTCCAGCCCCCATACAGTTAGAATACACTGAGGGTACACAGTTAACCCCTTAGAGCGCCCCACCAGGTTAACCCCTTCCCTGCCAGTGACATTTACACAGTAATCAGTGCATTTTCATAGCACTGATCTCTGTAAAAATACCGATGGTCCCAAAAAAGTGTCAAAATGGTCCGACATGTCTGCCACAATATCGCAGTACCGCTAAAAATCGCAGATCGACACCATTGCTAGTAAAATATTATCAAAAATCAAAACCCCATAAATTAATTCTCATCATTCGTAAACGCAGCAATTTTTGCACAAACCAATCAATAAACAATGATTCCAATTTTTTTTACCAAAAATATGAGGAAGGATATAAATCGGCCAAAACCGATGAAAACAATGTTTTTTTATATATTTTTTTTTTGGATTTGTATCATAGCAAAAAGTAAGAAATATTGTTCTTTTTTTTGCACTTTTTTTGTTTATATCGGTGATCAGAAATGACGCAGAGGTGATCAAATACCACCAAAAGAAATCTCTATTTGTGGGAAAAAAAGGACATAAATTTTGTTTGGGTACAACGTTGCACAATCGCGCAATTGTCAGTTAAAGCGACACAGTGCCGAATCACAAAAAGTTGGTCCTAAACTGGGAAATCCTCCCGGGGCTGAAGTGGTTAAATTGTTAGATTTGTTTGTTTATAGAGAAAAAAAATTACAGAGGTGATCAAATACCACCAAAAGAAAGCTCTATTTGTGGGAAAAAAAAACATACATTTTGTTTGGGTACAATGTCGCACGACTGCGCAATTGTCAGTTAAAGCGACGCAGTGCCGTATCACAAAAAATGGCCTAGTCATTAACCACTTGCCAACCGTGCAATGTAATAACATGGCCACAAGGTGGATCAATTTTTCTGGGAGGGCATACTATAACGTCCTCCCAGAACCACGATCCCACGCGCCTCCTGGGGCGCGCACCAGGGAGTATTCATGACCGCCGGGTCCGGGAGACCCAGCGCATCACAGATCGTGGTATACGGCCGCTCATAGTGGCTGTTTACCATGTGATTGCTCCATTAAATGACAGAGCGATCAGGATGTAAACAAGCTGGTGGATATCCGGCTTGTCTCTCCCCTCTCCACACCAGTGTGAGAGGAGAAGGGGAGAGAGGAGGTGCAGCAGTGCTGTGGGCAGGATATGTAGTGTCCACAGCACTACTATGTTACAGTTCAGTGACACCCCATCCATCCATCCAGCCATGCTCACCCATTCAGCCTCAGCCATGCTCACCCATTCAGCCTCATCCATGCTCACCCATCCATCCGTTCTCGCCCATCATCCATCCATGCTCACCCATCGATCTGTGCTCACCCATCCATCCATGCTCACCCATGCATCTGTGCTCACTAATGCATCTGTGTTCACCCATCCATCTGCGCTCACCCATGCATCTGTGCTCACCCATCCATCTGTGCTCACCCATGCATCCATGCTCACCCATCCAGCCGTGCTCAGCCATCCATCTGTGCTCATCCATGCTCACCCATCCATGCATTCTCACATATCCATCTGTGCTCACCCATGCATCTGTGCTCACCCATCCATACATGCTCACCAATCCATCTGTGACCACCCATGGATCCGTGCTCACCCATACATGCATGCTCACCCATGCATCCGTGCTCACGCATGCATCCGTGCTCACCCATCCATCTGTGCTCACCCATGCATCTGTGCTCACCCATCCATCTGTGCTCACCCATGCATCCATGCTCACCCATGCATCCATGCTCACCCATCCAGCCGTGCTCAGCCATTCATCTGTGCTCATCCATGCTCACCCATCCATGCATGCTCACACATCCATCTGTGCTCACCCATGCATCTGTGCTCACCCATCCATGCATGCTCATCCATCCATTCATGCTCACCCATGCATCCATGCTCACCCATATATGCATGCTCACCCATGCATCCGTGCTCACCCATGCATTCATGCTCACCCCTGCATCTGTGCTCAGCCATCCATCCATGCTCAGCCTTGCATCCGTGCTCACCCATCCATGCATGCTCACCCATCCAAGCATGCTCATCCATACTCACCCATCCATGCATGTTCACCCATCCATTCATGCTCACCAATGCATCCAAGCTCACCCTTCCATGCTTGCTCACCCATGCATCCATGCTCACCCATGCATCTGTGCTCACCCATGCATCCATGCTCAGCCATCAATCCATTCTCACCCATCCATTCGTGCTCACCCATCCATCCATGCTCAGCCATCCATACACGCTCAGCCATGCTTCCATGCTAAGCCATCCATCCATGCTCAGCCATCCATCCTCATTCAACCATCCCCATGCATGCTCAGTCATCCCCATCCATGCTCAGCCATCCCCTTCCATGCTCAGTCATCACCATCCATGGCTCATCCACTCCCATCCGTGCTCATTTATACCTCATTCATGCGTATCCATACCACATTAGTTCTCATCTGTGACACATCCATGCCACTACAGTGCCCATCAGTGCCACTACAGTGCCCATCAGTGCCACTACAGTGCCCTTCCATGCCACTGCAGTGCCCATTAATGCCTCACAATAATGTAATAGGCAGTTAAATTAGATTTGAACTTTATGCCCCTAGAACACCTGACGGTGCTCCCTGCATGTTGGGCCTCTGTATGTGGCCAGGCTGTGTAAAAGTCTCGCACATGGGGTATCGTTATACTCAGGAGTAGCAAAATATATTTTGTGGTGTCGTTTTTGCTATGTACATGCTGTGTGTTAGAAATATTGTATAAATGGACGACTTTGTGTAAAAAAAAAAAAAAATGCGTTTTCATTTTCTTTCCACATTTTCCAAAAACTTGTGGAAAAGAATGACATGTTCAAAAGACTCATTAGGCCTCATAGAATATACATTGGGGTGTTTTCTTTCCAAAATTGGGTCATTTTTTGGGCATTTTCTCCAGGACGTTTCTTCAAGGCGTTGGTGCTCCAGGACCTACAAAAGTGCAAAAGGGAGTCAAGAAATGAGATGTGTAATTTATGCTCGTAGAACGACTGATGTGCTCCCTGTATGTTGGGCCTCTGTATGTGGCCAGGTTGTGTAAAAGCCTCACACATGGGGTATCGCCATACTCAGGAGGAGTAGTAGCTTGTATTTGGGGTGTAATTTGTGGTATGCATATGCTGTGTGTGAGAAATAACCCGTTAATATGACAATTTTGTGGAAAAAAAAAGAGAAAAAAATCTTCGTTTTGCAAAGAATTGTGGGGAAATATTACATCTTCAAAAAACTCACCATGCCTCTTACTAAATACTTTGGACTGTCTACTTTCCAAAAATGAGTCATTTGGGGGGTATTTGTACTTTCCTGGCTTGTTAGGGATTCAAGAAATTAGATAGGCCATTAGTACATCGGGTGTGATCAATTTTCAGTGATTGGCACCATAGCTTGTAGACTCTATAACTTTGACAAAGACCAAATAATACACACTTATTGGGGTTACTTTTACCAAAGATATGTAGCAGTGTAAATTTTGGACAAAATTTATGAAGAAAAATTACTAATTTGAAAAATTTTATAACAGAAACTAAGAAAAATGCATTTTTGTTTACAAAATGTTTGGTCTTTTTTCATTTATAGCACAAAAAATAAAAACCCCAGTGGTGGTTAAATACCACCAAAAGAAAGCTCTATTTGTGTGAAAAAGGGACAAAAAATTCATATGGTTACAGTGTAGTATGACTGAGTAATTGTCATTCAAAATGTGAGAGCACTGAAAGCTGAAAATTGGTCTGATTAGGAAAGGGGTTTAAGTGCCCAGTGATCAAGTGGTTAAGGGGGTCCTCAAGTGGTTAAGGTCATTTCCTGTGGAATCATAGCAGAATCATAGCAGAATTATAGCAGCTGTCACTTTAGTGAATTACTTGACTCAGTACAAAACCTTTTAGATACTCATTTGTTTGTACAAACCAATCTATGTGGGCAGGGAACATATAGGATGGAAGACAACCAGGTATTTAATTTAGCGTCCAATCCTACATTTGCAATAAGCTCTGCCCAATCTAAATGCACAGACAGATTAACAAATAAATTCCCTATCTAACCTACCCACACTATTATATAATATATATGTCAGATACACCATTACCTACTTTAGTAGAAAGTAATCCTTCACCAGGTCAAACTTTATTCAGCAATGATGTATTTATAGATGACATCAGTATGTGCATGCATTTAATTGATTATTAGCTCTGTGGTGTTGTGCAAGTTATAGCTATGGCGTGTGCAATAGGGCAATGAATCAAACAATAATCATAATAGCAGTTCATGATGACAGTTCAAACAACATTCACATTTTCAACAACAGGAAATATCACATTAGTTATTGCCACCAAAAGGGTGGTGTTAAACATCACACCTTTTTTTAGTTCCTGTTTCATTTGTGAATTGTACTTAACAGATTACCGCAAATTTTTTTGCTATATTTACCAACATTTTTTTTCTGTTGTTTACCGCAAAATCCTTATTTTCTTTTTGTGACTTGGACCTAATTTACTGCAGATGTAATAATTTATGCAAATGAGTAACATGATACCATTATTGCATGCGGTAAAGCTTAGAGAATTGACCCCTATGTTCTTTTATTTTTTTAATTATCAGATGATTAGGATGTGGTGCCCTTTTTTTCAACCCCCATTTCTTGTTACTGTTATTAAACATGGCAAAAACTGATTTTGGGTTTATCCACACTTTAAGTGAACAGCCTTTACTTTTTTCCTAAAACAGCCCTAATATCTGTCAACAGTTAGAAAGCAGACAGATGTGACGGGGACAGACAGATGTTTTGTGTATGGTGACAGATGTGACGTAGAAAGACAGATGTTTTGGGGACTGTGACAGATGTGATGGGGACAGACAGATGTTTTGTGTATGGTGACAGATGTGACGGGGACAGACAGATGTTTTGGGGACTGTGACAGATGTGATGGGGGACGTACAGATGTTTTGGGGACTGTTTTATGGGGACACTGACATGTATGGGGACAGGGGTATCAGTGGTGTTTGGTGCACTGCGTGGGGAGCGATCTGTGAGAGCTCTCTGTATGAAATCATCTTCATACAGAGAGTTGTCACATAGCTGCAGCCTCTCCCCGCACTGAGCTCTCACTGAGCTCGACGGGAGGGAGAACTAACACAGAGACATGTGTATCTGTTTACATTGTGACGGCTGTGATTGGACACAGCCGTCACATGATCGGGAGGGCCAATCACGGTGCCCATATCCCGATCTGTGCTCGACTGGATCCTTTGAGCATAATGCACCCGTTCTGAAGGACGTAAATGAACGTCCAGTCAGAACAGCATGGCTCCCACCTGGCCGTATATATATACAGTGGCCAGGTGGGAGGTGGTTGACATGTGTGCAAAAATATAGACCCTGGCAGTGAAAGATATAAAAGATATAGTGTGGGTGCGCATGCGCCGACTGACCGAGATGGACGCTTAGTCTCGGGCTCCGTCCCGCTCCGCTCATCCAGCCCACTGGCAGACGATCAGAGGCTTGCCCGAAACAGAACAAGTCCCCGGGCCGGGGGTCAGCCTGCGGTAGCCGGAGCTGCTTCCCGCGGCACCCGAACTCCGCGCTGGGAGTGCCTATTACGCGAGGCCGCGGCTGCGGCCTACTCCTCCGCAGCGCCGATCCGGCTCCTTCCTGTGCAGTGTGAAGGGCTCTAAGGTGGGTTCCCAAGGCCAGACACCCCCTAAACATATCCGGAGCTGTTTATCCAGCCCTAAGAGCCTGCTCGGGGACTGAAGAGGTAGTTCCCTTGGGAAAGGCCGAAGCCAGGGCCTTTATTATTGCCATGCTTCATGCCAAGCCATTTGATTGAGGCAGCCAGCGACACTCATGCAGTGACCAGCCTCTTCTCTCCCCTTAAGCCCAACATAGCAGAGCAGAAGACCAAGGACTCAGTTGGCATTATTTTGATTCATAGGATAGGCAGTAGAGCTGACTGGCAGCTTTTATTCTCTTTGATCTCAACCTTTGATCAGTCCTTCTGTTCATACTTACCTCTGGCTCTTTTGCAGTCCCTGAACCTCTAAACCCAATTCCTACTGTGGTCTTCCAATAAGAGTTTTCCGGGCCATACACCATGTACGCGGCAGCAGTAAGGAAAGATATCTCCAAACACCCAAACTTTACAAACCAGACCTCTGGGCCCTCCTCACTACCTACCGTTTCCTCACCACCTCATAAAGACACTCTGGAGGACATGGAGGCCGGGGCGGAGGGAGGCTCACAGGTTTTACCAGATCTGGGGCCCCACTCGAAGGAACCCAACAATCTCCAAGTGCATTCCCCAGCTTCTACAATTTCCCTTCTGGAAAGGACTCTAGACAAAATGTTTACTGTCTCCCCAGGGGACCAGATCCATATGCTGGACATCATGGGAGTCCGGGGGTCACCTGCTACTTCTCTAACTCTGAGTTCAAATTCCTGATGGAAACTTTTTCCAAAATGCTTTCTAAAGGCTTAGATCAGACTGCCTCTCAGATCACTTCCACCATCCAATCAGACCTCCAAAGTCTGGGGTCTAGAATTTATGTCATAGAGCAAAAGACTGACCAGTCTATAGCTAGGACAAACCAAAATACTGCACGTATTCAAGACCTTCAAGACCAGTTGGACACCGCCCTTTCCAAAATTGAGGATTTGGAAAATCGTTCTCGGAGATATAACATTAGGATCAGAGGACTTCCAGAAAATATCTCCGATGTTCCTGGAACAGTCCAGGCCTTTATCAAGGAGATGATACCCAATATTCCAGAGCATAAACTGGAGCTAGATAGGGCGCATAGGGCCCTCCAAGCCTCCTGTACGGACGGACTCTCCAGAGACATTGTGGTGAAGCCACATTACTACTCAGTAAAGGAAGAAGTTATGAAGATTTCCAGGAATTCTCCCCAACTGTCCTTTAAAGGGCACACAATTCAGGTGCTCTCAGATATTTCCCCTACCACCATCCAAAAGCGGAGGGCTTTGAGACTTCTTCTCGATGTTCTAACCCAAAAATCTGTAAAATACTGGTGGTCATTTCCCTTTCGCCTCTCTTTCTCATTCAAAGACAAGAGATATGGATTTGGTACCTTTCAAGAGGAAGAACATCTCTTGGTGAAGCTGAACTTGATCTCCTTGGAATCATACTCCGCTCTTCATCCCAAAGGAGCGAATCCCTCCAAGCCACCATCCCCTCAAAGTTCCTCCAGTGTGGAAGAAGTCCCAATCTAAAAGGTCTAAGGACTCACACCCCCCTTGATCGTGGAAGTCGGTTGGGAGGGTTCCATTTTTTCTTGTTCTTTTGTTCCCTCAGTGGTTTCTCCTGTTTGGATTCAGGTTTTGAGAAACCCTTCCCCATGAGGGATCCCAGACTTTGGTTTGTTACCTACTGAATTACATTTCTTTACGTTATCTTTTTTTTAATCAATATTGATACTAGTTTGGTTCTGTTCTGAGAGTGTTTGACCATAGAGTCCCCAGACCGGACCTGGCGGTGGCTCCACTTGGGGCTCACGGTTGGGTCTGAGGGGACTTTCTGGGCGATCGGTCGTACCCGGTCCCGTCCTACTCCCCTTATGCCCGCCCGTCAGTTCCGGTGGTGGCCGTGAACCCGTTGGGATTGAGGGTGGAATTGGGATTTTGATATTTGTTAAAAGTTGCTCATGAGCTTTCTAATACCCTGAGGACCTAGGTTCTTCAGATATCATGTCAATAATTCTGAATATGGTGTGTGGCTCCTTGCTCCTACCCCGGTCCCTAAGGGGGGCTCCGGGGTCGGGGGAGCGATGGGAGGTCCCCATAGGGGGCCCTTTGGGCCCATCCTTGCTCCCCTGGCCCTGGGTCCCAGCTCCTCCTTGGGGGGGCGGAGACCAACTGCTAGCCCTGGCAGGATTTAACTTATGTCTACCATTTATAGTGTGTCTTGTTATATTATTAAGGACTTTTTCTTGAGCGGAACGGTAAGCATGCACCTCCCTCTGCACTCGGACTCCCCTATATGGATTCCCCGAGGGCAGAAGTGGTTCTGCCTATGGGGCAGACGTGTTCTAGACGCTCCCGAGGATGGGGGTCATTTTGTGTTGCCCCCATCCCCTGGACACTGAGAGGGGCGGTGGTGCTTAATCAGCGCCCCCCTCAGTTGTTTTCTCTGAAACTCGACTTTCTCTTCCTTTCTTTTCTCCTTCCTTCTTTCTCTGTCTTTCTCCTTTTTCAGGATCCATGAAAGCAGCTCCTAAAGGGACCCAGGCGACATCAGGTCACGTACCCAGTACGAGAGGATGACCTTCCTCTCCCCTTCACAAGGTGGGGTGAGTCCTTCTGCAATGCAGCATTTATCTACTACAAGTCAACATGGCAAATTTCCCTGACCCAACAGGTATACTGAAATTAGCTTCCCATAACGTGCAAGGGCTCAATTCCCCCTTGAAATGTCAAAAATACTTTCAGCTGGCCCATTCGCAGCACCCACTTCGAAGAAACCCACTTCCCTAATAGCTATAACCCGAAATTTATTCACTCCAAATTCCCACAGTTCTTTTTAGCAAACGCCCCAGATAAAAAGAGAGGAGTAGGAATTTTCTTCCCAAAGGGAGCGAAGTTCCAGCCCAAACAGATAATTAGGGACCCGGAGGGTAGATATATCCTCCTAGCGGGGGAACTCAGGAATAGAGTTGAGCGAACCTCTGGAAGTTCGGGTTCTGCTGGTCAGGCCGAACTTCGGGACAAAGTCCAGGTTCGGGTCCGGACAGAACCCGAACGTTCGCACGGACCCCAAACCCCATTGAAATCAATGGGGACCCGAACTTTTAGGCACAAAAATGGCTGTAACAATGTCCTGGCAAGTGCTAGAGGACTGCAAAAGGAAGTAAAATGGGGGTAATTGCATGGCAAGTGCCCTACAAAAAAAATGGGGTAAGGGAAAATAAATTAAAATCAAATAAAAAAATGGGAAGGGGGGTGGATGTAGAGTAGGAGTCTAGAGGTTGACTAGGCCGTGACCGTGGCAGTGTAGGTGGAAGTGGCGGTGGTAGAGGAGTAGGAGGAGGTAGCCAAAATGGTATTTTTTTTTTGTTTGTTTATAATTGGGGCAGCCCCCAAAATATTGAGGCCTATTCAAAAAAACAAGTATATGAATGGCTGTGTGAGTCCGGTCTAAATGTTTATTCTGCACAAGGTACAGACAAGTCTTGTGGGATCCATGCCTGATTCATTTTAATAAAGGTTAGCTTGTCTGCGTTGGATGTGGACAAACGGCTCCGCTTGTCTGTGATAACGCCCCCTGCCGTGCTAAACACACGTTCCGACAATACACTGGCTGCAGGGCAGGCCAGCACCTCCAGGGCATAAAGGGCAAGCTCAGGCCATGTGGCCAATTTGGAGACCCAGAAGTTGAATGGGGCAGACCCATCAGTCAGTACGTGTAGGCGTGTGCACACATACTCTTGCACCATGTTGCTGAAATGCTGCCTCCTGCTAAGACGTTGTCTATCGGCTGGTTGTGCTGTTTGTTGTGGCGGGCTGCTGACAAAGCTTTGCCACATTTCAGCCATGCTAACCCTGCCTTCTGAGGTGCTGGCGGTGGCACAGCTGCGTTGGTGGCCTCTTCCTCCTCCTCTACCTTCACCTTGTGCTTCCGCTGAGCCCCCGGTGTCATTTGGGAATGCCCTCAGCAGCGCCTC
>BLSH010310826.1:182423-198942 GCA_018402905.1 Glandirana rugosa
CTGCACAGACTCGTAGCAATCTAAAAAGATCGTAGTCCAGATTGCGGTACAATCTCAGCGGGGGGTCCTAATGGCAGGGGAGCTTTACCCCCCTCTCTCTCAAGTCGTATCACACCTTCTTAAACTAGACTGGAACCAATCCCCGCATTATACTTTACTCGCATTGGTTTACCAAGGACTCATCACAACTCGCTTGGGCCTGACATTGCAAGCCCAGGCATCGCTTGAAAGCCCACAGGCCCTGGGCCTGGGCTTGTGCCTGTAAAGTTTTTTGCAAGCCCAAGCCCAGGCCCCAAGACCATAATATAAAGAGGCTGGGTCACCTGATGCACTGGCCAATCACAGCCATGCCATTAGTAGGCATGGCTGTGATGGCTTCTAAGGGCAAACCAGTGAAACGTTTGTTGATTGGCTGCCCTGCAGCTTCTCGACACGTGGAGCAAAATACCAGAACCCCGGACCCGAACCCGAACGTTTTTTGAAATGTCCGTGTTCGGGTCCGGGTCCCGGACACCCGAAAGTTCGCTACGGACCCGAACGTTACAGTCCGGGTTCGCTCAACACTACTCAGGAACCATTTGGTTACGCTCATTTCATATTACGCCCCTAACCAAGGTCAGATCAAATTCTTCCACACTATGCTGAACTCTCTCTCCCCCCATTTCGAGGGGACGGTAATCCTGGGGGGCGACTCTAACATGGCGTTAGACCTGATGCTAGAAAAATCTAACGATGCTCAGACACGTCTTCTGCAACCTCCAAAACGGAGTCTGAGGCTTGCTAAACTATTACAATCATTAGGGCTAGTAGACATTTGGAGAGAGTGCAACCCTAAGATGAGGGACTACACCCACTATTCGGCCCCACACAAATCTTTTGCTCGGATTGACCACGTCTTCATGGGAGCCCCCTCAATTCCCCTAGTATTTAAGTCGTTTATTATGGACTCCCCCCTCTCAGATCATTCCCAGATGGTTGTATGCTTTTGTCTCAGGTTCACGGTGGATCATAGATCCCTCTGGCGATTAAAGGAGTCTATTTTCAATAACCCTGTTCACTGCACTATGTTGGGGAAGGACCTGAAGGACTACTTTGAATTAAACTCGACACCGGATATCTCCCCCATGACACTATGGGCGGGTCACAAACCAGTGATAAGGTGTAAGATTATTTCACTCGCTTCTAAACTTAAGAAGGAGAGGAAATATGACTTAGACAAGCTTGAGCGAGAGTTCTATAAACTTGCTAAGGCCCATAAAAAGAACCCCTTAGCCAATTCTCGCTCTCAACTCGAAGCAGGAAAGGCTGCCTTAAATCTAGCTTTAACTACTCGAGCTGAGAGGCAGATTCAATGGTCTAATGCCCATTTCTACACTCAGAAAGATTTTATAGGCCCCAAATTAGCTTCAAGATTATCCCTGAAATTTTGTTCCTTTACTTTTCCTAAAGTGAAGGACTCTTCAGGGACCCTCTCGCAAAATCCCCATAAGATTCTGGAATCTTTTTGGAACTTCTACACTAGACTTTATACCTCTGAGGCCTTAGATCCCCCTCCCCCCCCCCCTCATCCCTTCCTAGACTGGATTTCTCTGCCTTATCTAGCTAAGGAACACATTCAAGTGTTAGAAAACCCTATTTTGGAGACAGAGGTGTTGGAGGTCATTAAACATCTTAAGAGGGGTTTGGCCCCGGGTCCAGATGGTTTTTCCACTGGATACTACAAACAGTTTGGGCCCATCTTGGCCCCCCACCTTACCAGCTTCTTCAACTCTCTTCAAGAGGGAATAGTAGTAATCGAGGACCTGAACACCGCCAACATCTCTGTCATCCCGAAACCTGGTAAGGAAACTTCGGAAGTGAGCAATTACAGGCCGATATCGCTAATTAATAATGATCTTAAAATATTAACTGAAATCCTTGCTAATAGAATGTCCTCCTTCATAGGCAAGTATATTTCCAAAGATCAAGTTGGCTTTATCCCTGGAAGACAAGGCCCTGATCAGATTCGCAGGGCAATTGATCTAATTTCCCTCCTCAGATCAGGTTGGGATGGAGGTCCTCCACAGGAAGGGTTGGTTCTATCCATCGACCTACAAAAAGCCTTTGATTCGGTATAATGGCCCTATCTCTTTGAAGTCCTGGGAAGATGGGGATTTGGTCCCAGATTCCTCCAGACCCTCAGAGCTCTATACTCCAATCCCAAGGCACGTATCAAGTTGCATAATTTTTTCTCAGACCCATTCTCAATACACAGAGGCATGAGACAAGGCTGCCCATTGTCGCCTATGGTTTTTGCAATTGCTATCGAAACCTTAGCTATAGGCATTAGAGATCACCCGGAGATAAAGGGGGTTAAATGTGGCCCACAGATGCACAAATGTGCTTTATTTGTGGATGATCTGCTACTCTTCGTCTCTTCCCCCCTTGTCTCTATTCCGAAGTTTCTTCATCTACTACAGGAGTTCAGTACGGTTTCAGGTCTAAAAGTCAATTTGTCTAAATCGATGGCCCTTAATATTAACCTCCCGGAAGAGGTAGTCAAACAGCTTAAGGGCCTTGCCCACTTCTCCTGGCACTCGGACCATATACCCTATCTAGGTATACAACTCACTTCCAACATTGATCGCCTCTACAACACCAACTACCCCCCCTTATTCAAAAAGCTAAGGGAAGATCTCACAAATTGGGGAAAGCTGGGCCTTTCCTGGTTTGGTAGAGTGAACTCAGTTAAAATGACCCTCCTTCTTAGAATTCTTTACTTTTTTAGAGCCCTGCCAATTCAGGTCCCCAAAACACACTTACACAAACTACAATCTCAAGTCAAAAAATTCATATGGGGCAATAAAGGTTATAGATGTCCGGCTGAGGTCCTCTTCAGATGGAAGAATCAGGGTGGGCTGGGTGTGCCTAACCTGCTGAGGTACTTTCAGGCAGCCCAACTTGCACAATTTTCTATCATTCATGCACGTTCTAATAGACCTGATTGGGTTTCGATTGAGAGGCAAGCAGTCCCAAATAACACCCTAGATTACCTGGTGTGGGCTCCCCCCAAATCCAGGCCCCCTATCCTATCCCCTACACATTCCCACTCAATAAGACTAGTAGATTCACTAGCTAAGTTGCACAACTTGGTCTCCTCCATTTGTCCCCTACAACACCTTTTTAAGAACTCTCGCTTCCCTCCGGGTCAAGATATTAGAGCCTTTGGGTGGTGTACCAACAAAGGCCTATATAGAATAAGCCATTTCCTTTCCCCCTCGGGCCCCCTACCCCTGAAACATTACAAAGATAATCTGGATATGCCCCCAGTAGAGGAATTCTGACTAAGGCAAATCAACCACTTTATGGCCTCGGCGTGGAAGGCCTCCTCAGCACAAGTAGACATCACTCCCTTCGAGAAATGGTGCTCAGATATCTCAAACCAGAAAGGGGGTATTTCCCTAATTTATGCCTCTTTGTTGGATCAGAAAGGGAAACCCCCATATGCTAAACTATGGGAAGAGGATTTGGGCATGTCCTGGGACGTTGATAGATGGTACTCCCTTTTCCTTAACTCTTTTAGAGGTATAGTTAACACCCCTCTGCAGGAGGCTAGCGCGAAAGTGATGTTTCGGTGGTACTTAGTCCCGGTTCGCCTTTCCTCAATGTTCCCAGGCTCTACCCCACTATGCTTTAGAGATTGTAAACTACAAGGCACCTATCTTCATATCTGGTGGGAGTGTCCTAAAGTAATAAGATAATTATGGAATAAGATATTTAGAATGTTAAGGAAAATCACAGGAGTGTCAATTCCTCAAAATCCAGAAATTGCCCTTCTGTCTTGTAAGCCTGACGGCCTATCTAAATCTCTCTTTAAATTAACCCATTTCATTTTGCTGGGTGCAAAGCTCACGCTCGCGAAGGCATGGAAGAAGCCCTCAGTCTCTCTCAATGCGGCTAAGAGAAAGATCACATGGATCATGACCCAAGAAAAATTGGCTAATATAATCCTTGATACCTCAGCCAAATTAAATCAAGTTTGGGCCCCCTGGAAGTCCTACCTCAAGTTACCCACTTGAGAGGCTGCTTCACTTTTTGGGCAATCATATCCTGGAATTCCCTTACTCCTGTCTCTCGTCTTATTCTTTTTTCTCCCTCCTTTTCTGTTTATTACAAAAAATGTTTTGGTACACCTTAAGTATACTTAAATTTGTCAAAAAATGGACTTTATAGGCATGTCAAGTAAAATATATAATATACTTTATTTATTACAAACAATAGCGTCCATGTGCTCACAATACACAATTGATTTCTAGAATAATTTTTAATTAAAAAATGCATGCATGCAATTTGGTGATAAGTTTGACTGTAGGTTTAGTTTGTGATCGAGGAGTAGAATTTGATTTATAAATTAATTTATGCCTATCCTGTATCAAGGCCCTCTGGAAGGCTCGTTTTAATAAGGATTTACTGTAACCCCGGTTTAAGAGTCTTTCACGCAAAGAGGCCGCCTGGAGCAAAAAATCATCTAATCCTGTACAATTTTGACGGATTCGCAGGTATTGAGCATAGGGTATACTATGTTTGAGGTGCATCGGGTGTGCACTTTCTGCATGTAATATATTGTTTCCGGCCGTCTCTTTGCGGAACAGACTCGTGGCCAGGCATTGTTGTTGATCCACAAAGATTGAGAGATCCAGGAATGTGATCAAAAAAGTATCATAGTGCTAGCCTGGTGCAGTTCTGGTTGCTGGTAGGGGACGTGATTGGTATGGTGATAATCTCCACCCATTGAGAGGCCTTCCTGATTTTGTGGTAATGGCCCTGCTGGACCCTTTGGAGAAATATTTGACACTGTTGGCGTATAAACCTGTGGTACTTACTATGTAAGTGGTTTCCACTTTACATGTATTTGTTGCAATATACTAATAGATGAAAGAGAAAATAACCTTTGTAGACATGCTTTCTAAATCCTAATATGTATGTTATTTATCGACTCTTATCAGATTGATTCTTAAGCTCCAGATGAAGCGCAGAGCGTGAAACTAGTTGAGCAAAAGACCATCCTTCATCTAATCCACTGGGAGCCCCGCCAGCGTAACCTACATAAACCGAACATTTATATCATTGCTTATTAAGAATACGGTTGTATATTGATGTACCAAAGTATTGGGTTACGGTGGGGTATATCCCAGATTAGTGGTGATTAGTTCCCTACTGATTCACCAGAGATTCAACTTTACAGTTGACAGATCCCTGGAAATCGTATATGAATTGATGCCAATCATTTAGGACACATTGAAGTCTGGGATTTATGCATGCATTTTTTAATTAAAAATTATTTTAGAAATCAATTGTGTATTGTGAGCACATGGATGCTATTGTTTGTAATAAATAAAGTATATTATATATTCTACTTGACATGCCTATAAAGTCCATTTTTTGACAAATTTAAGTATACTTAAGGTTTAAACTGTTGTATATGAACTAAATGTTTTGGTACACCTAGAGTTACAGTAATGTTTTGTTTACAATGAGGCATTTTTATCTTTATGATTTCCCTTTTGGAGCCTTTGTACCGTATTCAAGCAGAATCAGGATGTGTGTGGGCCTCCCCCTCATCGCTTTAGTACTTCCGGTGTTCTCTTTTACAGTGAGGTCGGAGTTGCTGGAAGACCCTTGAGATACAGCACTGTTCCCATTTGGGGTGTCCTGAGGGAAGCCCAGCTCTTTACCTACTCAACACCCTGAGCTATTAGACTGGAGACTGTTGTGATATTACATTATTACTTTATGACCTCGGTACCTTTTGATAACAATATGTTGTTTTCTGCTTCCTCTTAAGTGTACTTCTATGATAATCTCTTGTTTATAGTATTTTGTGATTTCAAATATATAAAAACCTTTGAAAATTAAAAAAAAAAAAGAAAAAAAAAAGATATAGTGTGTCCTCTGTCGCACCCTCCTGGTCTGCAGCATGGCCTGGACACTGAGTAAGTGAATTCTTCCCACCTGAAACACTTTGAAGTCTCTGAGTTCCAGACCCTGATTTAGGACTACAAAAACCCAGAGAAAGATGAAAAAACACATTTCTTTGCTCAGAATTGACATTCTGGAGCCCCTTAAACTTTATTGTTCAGAACCATGTGTTGCTTTACCCTATGTTTTCACAGTAGCAGGGCCCTGCACTGTACATATATATATATATATATATATATATATATATATATATTATCTCACAAAAGTGAGTACACCCCTCACATTTTTGAAAATATTTTATTATATCTTTTCATGTGACAACACTGAAGAAATTACACTTTGCTACAATGTAAGTAGTGAGTGAACAGCTTGTATAACAGTGTACATTTGCCAGAGATTGCAACAGGAGATTATAACATGAGTCTTCAAACCTGTAAGTAACATCTGGAATTTCCTGTTATTAGTGTTGATGTAACTGGGAAAATGTGTACTAGCAAGAATGAAGGTTTTGTAAAGTGCACAGTGTGCTGCATGTATACAACCATGGAGAAACAGCTCCAGGATGGATACCGCTGCGACAGATGTGAGCAGGTTACCCTTCTGGAAGCTTGCATTAGAGATCTGAAGGAGCAAATTGCAACACTGGGCAGAACTGACAACCTTGAAAGGAGTCCTCTGCTCACTGAGCAGGTGGCTAGTAGGGTTAATGGGGAGGGTGGAGGGGTAAGCAAGGATTTTAAGGTAGGCAGATGGGTTAATACAGTTAGAGGGAGTAGTAGGGGCTCACAGAAAAGGAAGGCCAGCCCTGGGTTTGAGCACCCTAACAGATTTTCCAAGTTTAGTGAAGATGTGGGGGTGGCAAACTCAGAGGTGGCAGCCCTAGATGTCACTGCTACCCCTAATAGCCAGGAGAGTAGCCCATCTACTGAGGTGGTAAGGGTAGTGCAGGTAGGCCTAGACAGTTGGTGGTAATTAGGGATTCTATAATCAGAAGGGCTGATAGAATAATTTGTCGCCAGGATCGCCTCAACCGAATGGTTTGCTGTCTCCCTGGTTCCAGGGTACGGCATGTGGTGGACCGGGTTGATACATTACTGGGAGGGGCTGGGCATGACCAAGCTGTCTTGGTTCACATTATGGGTAGATATGTATATGGGTGTGCATACTACAAAGGTTATCATTGGAGTCTGTTATAGACCTGCCAGTGTTAAAGAGGAGGTGGAGACTCAGCTCCTTGAACAGATGGAAAGGGCTGCAAGGGTTGGGACAGTGATAATAATGGGGGATTTTAACTTCCTGGAAACTAACTGGAGTAATGGTACTGCTGGGACAGTTAAAGAGCAAACATTTATAAACCTATTACAGGACAATTTTATGGTCTAGTTTATTGAGACCCCAACTAGGAATGAGACTTTGCTGGACCTGGTAATCTCAAACCATGCAGAGCATATTACCAATATTCATATAAAAGAACGTCTGGGTAGCAGTGACCATAACATGATTTCATTTAATGTAAGCTGCAAGCAACAAACACATATGAGAAAGATAAAAACACTTCACTTTAAGAGAGCAAATTTTCCAAGGATGAGGGCTGCTCTTCAGGACTTAGACTGGGAGGAAATATTGGCATAGATGAACACAGAACAGAAATGGCAATGTTTCAAAAAGACTGTATGAAAACTCACTGCAAAGAATATTCCCATGGGAAATAAGTTTAAAAGGCTAGAAATAAAACCTATGTGGCTTACAGCCAAAGTTAAAAAAAGTTATAAATGATAAGAAAAGAGCTTTTAAAAAATATAAAAATGAATGAACACTATCATCTTCTAAATGTAACAAAGGATATAACAGGTCTGAGCATGTAAGCCCTTTACAAAATAATCTAGAGTGTGTGACTGGGGACAAAGAGAAGGCAAACTTATTAAATACTTTCTTCAGCTCTGTGTATACAAAGAAGCATGGGGGAGCTCATGTCCATAATGGTCCAGAAGTATTTAGACAGAATAAAGGTGGATAAAGCAACTGGACCATATGGCATCCATGCATGGATCCTAAAAGAATTGAGCGCTGTCATTTCAAGGTCATTATATTTAATTTTTAGGGACTCATTATTGACTGGAAGAGAACCACTGTATTAACGTAGGGCCAATTTGGTGCCCATATTTAAAAAGGGGTCAAAGTCTTTACCAAGTAACTATAGACCTGTTAATTTAACTTCTAGTTGGGAAGATATTGGAGAGTTTAATAAAATACCACATAGTTGAGTTCTTGTTGGAAAAAATATTTTAAGCAACAGACAACATAGATTTATGAAAGACAGAAGTTGTCAGACAGACCTGATTTCTTTTTATGAGGAGGTAAGTAAAACCTTGGACAGAGGGGTGGCTGTGGACGTGGTATACTTGGATTTTGCAAAAGCATTTGGCACAGTTCCCCCCCACACGGCTAATGTGTAAAGTAAAGTTTACTAGCTTGGAAAGATCAGTTTGTAAATGGATAGAAAACTGGCTGAAAGACCAAATTCAGAGAGCAGTGGTTAATGATTCATACTCTGAATGGTCTAAGGTTATCAGTGGATACCCAAAGTTTCAGTGTTGGGACCCTTACTTTTTAATATCTTTATAAATTATATTGGGTCTGGAATTAAAAGTATAATTTCAGTGTTTGCAGATGACACCAAGCTATGCAGTGGAATAACATTCTTACATGATGTCTCCAACATACAAGCCAACCTCAATGCACTGTCTAATTGGGCGACTATGTGGCAAATGAGGTTTAATGTAGATAAATGTAAAGTTATGCACTTGGGGGCTAAGAATATGCATGCATAATACAAACTAGGGGAAGTACAACTGGGGGAATCCATAGTGGAGAAGGATCTGGGGGTTTTGGTAGATCATAAGCTTAATAATGGCATGCAATGGCAAGCTGAGGTTTCCAAAGCAAGCAAAATCCTTTCTTGTATTAAGAGAGGTATGGACTCCAGAGAGAGAGAAATATAATTTTGCCCCTGTACAAATCATTCGTAAGACCTCATCTGGAATATGCAGCTCAGTTTTGGGCAGTAGTTCTCAAAAAGGATATCGGGGAACTAGACAAAGTGCAGAGAAGGGCAACCAAACTGATAAGAGGCATGAAGGAGCTCAGCTATGAGGAAAGATTAGAGGAGCTGAATTCATTCTCTCTTGAGAAGAGGAGATTAAGGGGGATATGATTAACATGTACAAATACAAAAGTGGTCCATATAGTGAACTTGGTGTTGAGTTATTAACTTTAAGGTCATCACAGAGGACAAGGGGGCACTTTTAACATCTAGAGGAAAAAAGTTTTCATCTCCAAATACGGAAAGGTTTCTTCACAGTTAGAGCTGCAAAAATGTGGAATAGACGCCCTCCAGAGTTGGTTGTGACCAGCACAGTAGATTGCTTTAAAAAAAAGCCTTGATTCTTTCCGTAACCACTTCCGTACCGCCGGACGTCATATGACATCCTTGGGTTTGAGTGGTGATATCTGAATGGTGACTGCAGCTGCAGGCACCATTCAGATACCGTTTTTTTCAGCAGGCGATTCCCTGCAAGATAAAAGTGGTCTTAGCGGCTTATTCGCTGCAAGATCACTTTTATCTGCGGTGGGAGAGGTGCCCCCCCTCCTGCCTCTTTCCGGTCATCTCCGCCGCTTACCGGACTCGCTGGCAGCAGCGAAGATGATCCGATGCTCTCCCCCCAGTGTCTGTGAGCCAACTGAGCGGCTGAAGCCGCTCACTCGGCTCCATAACACGGCCGGCTGAAATCACGTCAGAAATGATGTCCGCCCAACGGTCTTAAAGGGCCCGATTTTTTTTTCTTCTGTCACTTTTTTCAGATTTTTTTTTTTTTTTTTTGCATTTGAGTGTAAATATGAGATCTGAGGACTTTTTGACCCTGGATCTCATATTTAAGAGGACCTGTCATGCTTTTTTCTATTACAAGGAATGTTTACATTTCTTGTAATAGGAATAAAAGTGATACATTTTTTTTTTTAAAGAACAGTGTAAAAATAAAAAGTAAAAAGCAATATAAATAATTAAAAAAAAAAATTTAAAGCGTTCCGTCCCGCCGAGCTCGCGCGCAGAAGCGAACGCATACGTAAGTCCCGCCCACATATGAAAACGGTGTTCAAACCACACATGTGAGGTATCGCCGCGATCGTTAGAGTGAGAGCAAACATTATAGCTCTAGACCTCCTCTGTAACGCAAAACTGCTAACCTGTATAATTTTTTAAATGTCGCCAATGGAGATTTTTAATTTGCAAAATTTATCGCCGTTCCGCGAGCGGACGCAATTTTGAAGCATGACATGTTGGGTATCATTTTACTTGACATAACATTATCTTTCACAATATGGAAAAAAATTGGCCTTCCTTTACTGTTTTCTTATTTTTTAACAGGTAAAGTTAGGAAAAAAAATATATAATGTTTGGGGGTTCTAAGTAATTTTATAGCAAAAAAACCTGTTTTTAACTGGTAAACACCAAACCCAAAAAACAGGCTTGGTATTGAAGTGGTTAATGTACATAACATAACTGGGTACTAATATTTATAGGTAAAGTTGATCCAGGGAAAATCCGATTGCCTCTAGGGGGATCAGGAAGGAAATTTTTCCCCCGCTATAGCAAATTAGATAATGCTTTGCTGGGGTTTTTTACCTTCCTCTGGATCAACTGTGGGTGAAGGATTGTGTATATGGGATTGTATGGTTTTATATATATATATATATATATATATATATATATATATATATATATTATGGTTTAACTAGATGGACTTGTGTCTTTTTTCAACCTTTCAACTATGTAAATATGTAAGACCCTGAAACTAAGCTGCAGTATGGTGGCCAAGACCATACAGCAGGGGGGCGTGGCTTGGCACGCAACGTGGATGGAAGCCTAGTGTCGGAGCTCCGCTCTGCCTGCGGCCTCTTTGCTTGATACTGACCGGCTACAGGCCACCATGGGCAAGCATAACCCATCCCCAACCAGGGCAGACACCGAGGAACCCGTCCTCAGTGCAAAGAGCACGCAGCATCCCCGGCCTTTTCCACTCACAGCGGCAGCCAGCATACAGTCCTTTCCAAGATGGCGGCACTTGATCGTGAGGGCGCCTGCAGCGAGGATTCTCAGATGGCCATGGAGGACACGGTGAGTCACCACTCGCCACCTGACCATCCCCTCTCATATGCTGACATGTCCCTGTTTGTGGCGGACATAAAAAATACCTTCTCTTCTGCGATCACAGAGCCTATTGACCCTAAATGAAAATGTGCTTCACGGCGAACACGCAGGCCGCAAAAGGGACACAGCAATTGCCCATCTAACAATGATCTCTGAGGCACACACGGCCCAATTGATTGCAACCAATCACCACTTAGAGGATTTGGACAACAGGGGCAGGAGGCACAATATTAGGGTGAGGGGGGTCCCAGAGTCAATGGCACCCAACCAAATCACGTCTGCCCTTGCCTCCATCTTTAATAGCCTGCTGGAGAGGCCCGCTGACTCAGTGATTGATTTTGAAAGGGCACATCGGGCACTCAGATCACGCCCCAATGATACAGCCCCTCCAAGATACATAATTTGCTGTCTCCCAGACTATAAGCTTAAGGAAGAGGTGCTGGCACAAGCAAGAAGAAATTATGCCATTGTTTTCAATGAACATAACATATCTCTCTTCCAAGATCTTTCCCCTATTACTTTAAACAACCGGAGAGCGCTGCACCCTCTGCTGGAGGCTCAGAGAGAATGCAGCCTCACATATAGATGGAAGTTTCCCTTTGCGCTTTCGATCACACATAATGGGTCACAGCATGTTCTTCGATCACCAGAAGATCTACCCTCTTTTTGTGAAGCTCTTCATATACCCCTCGTTGACCTCCCAGACTGGTATCGTGAATTTTGTTTCCCAGAACCCGCTGGCTCTCCACCTCCTACACCACATTCAACTGCTACAAAACACCCACAGAAGAAAGGGAAGTTCCACAAGCAACATGACGCCGGGCCCCCCGCACTCTACCCAAGTCACCAGGAGCACTAGGGCCAAGGAGTACACCTGAATGGTGGTAACGTATTATAGGTACCGTAGCGTACCGTGCTTCTGTAATTTCCTGGATCTTTTCCATTGTCTCCTGCAAGTTTTACATGCACCTGAACGTTGCTCTCTGTTGGTACTTTAGGGGCGTGTTTCCCCCCCCCCATGCCCCTTTGATCACTTCAGTTTTATTTTACCCACGAGTTGGCAAATATTGCTTCAGTCAAGGATGAGCAGGTTTTTTTTTTTGGCTCCTGAGGAAGATGCAGCTACTGGGAACTTATGCTTGTTAGCCTATCTGACACAGAATAAGTTAATAAGGCGCTGAAGGTCCTCTTTAAGGTAGAATGTTTTTATGACCTTACTTTTATGGACCGTATGGTATCTTTGCTTTTGACAGTTTACTTGGCACCATATTTGCCTATCAGGCGGTAACTACCTCTTCTTGAAAGGAATGTTTTACCTAATGCTTTACTACAGCTGCCTGGGACATCATTCCAAACTAGACTCTTAGTGCCTTAGCTGAATGGCATTTTTGGCTATACTGATAGCCACCACAGTGGGTCACAGCACATCCCCCTCATTATGTGTCCTGGTTGAGACCATTACTCTGGTCGTCTATCTTATTGTTTTTTATGCTTATCATGTTCCTTACTCTTATTTAATTTTTCTGTTGTTAAGTTACATCAGTATTTTCAATTCATGACTACATGCGATGCATGAGGCCATGGGCGGAGTACCTACAAGTCCATTATATAGCACAAATAGGTCTATAGTGCTTCCAATAACCATAGAAACCTAATCCGCGCCACTTGAAATGAGGTTCGTTGCCTCTCAATGATTGCTTAAAACAGTAAACAACAGCTGCTACTTTAAAATAAAACATGAAATAACACCATATGCATATATAAGAAAACTGCATAAGTAGCGCTGTAAAAAAGTCCTTATTGAACTGCACCATGCAACAATATGCCACACGCTGTGTCCTTTCTGGTATGAATGTAATCAAACACCACGTGAGAAATGACTATCTTCACAGTGTATTGTCCATGCTGGGTTTCAATGCTCCACAAGTGAAACAGTTTACAAATCTTCAGAAGCAGATTGCTGTTTATATCCTCCAGCTCCCATCCATATAACATAAGCATAAAAAACATGGAGAGCTCGTAGCGTTATACCATAATGACTTTTATTGTGTAAAACTTGCACAGCGATCATGTAAAAGCACACATATTAAAAATGGGTCCCTCTTATAAAGGTGGACTCTTACCGGACATTCCAGTCAAATTGCACATATACTAGGTATGTAGATGCCACCCATCCTTGAACAATCTCGGGCTCCGTTGTCTGCCCTGTCCTCGTCTCACTCTCCTCCGTCCAGCGGGGCGCTGAGCGTGCGGGCGTCTGTGAACTTGTGAGTTGCCGTATCAGCCAATCACGATGCGTTTCGTCCTATTGGACTTCCACTTGTGATTGGCTGTATGGACGAACGGCTAACTCTATATACTCCCCCTCCTCTGTCAGTCTAAAATTTAAAGGGAAACTTCCAACTTTCTCTATAGTGTTATGTCAGAGGAAGGAGGGCATGAACATTTACAATTTGCAGTACATGTTCATAACGGTATTTGTATATGCTATCTTTATACATATGACATGTTTAAGTGAGGTAATATTATGATCAGCTCTTATGACTTACTCTATGACAGCACTCAGGCTGAGAGTAGTACTTTTACCTCAAAATCACCTGCTATTTAGATCTCATCCAGGTTACATTCTGTACTGATTTTTATCCAGATAACTATGGATTACTTATTAATATGTTTATATAATCATTGTAACCATAATGAATATCAAATATATGGTGTTTAGCAGCAAACGAAAATGGAGGAATCGATTGTTGGTATAGTAAACTATAATTATAATGCAGAGAAAATCAATTAATGAACATATAGAGACCTATACTTCTGAGATGAAAGAATTAATATCTAGCTCAATATTCATGCCATACCGTTGCAAGCTTTTCATAAGATATATCCAATACGTTTCCCTCTGTGAGAGATCTCTGATCCTATTGGAGCCTCTCCACAGAGGGTAAACTACTTCAATCCCACAAAACTTTAGAATGGAGGGGTCCCTATTGTGTTTCAGTCTAAAATGCATGGACACGCTATGATCCTTGTATCCATTTTTTATTTTGGTTAGATGTTCACCTATACGTACCTTAATTTACCTTTTCGTGCAGCCTATGTAACATAAGCCACATGGGCACCACAATAGGTACACTACGTATGTAGAGTTACAGGTAATAAAGTCTTTTATCTGGAACTGCCTCCCTTCTGAGTTAGTGAATGTGTAGCATTTTTTGTTAATCCCCTTTGTCCATCTGCATATCTTACAATTTCTACATGGAAAAAAGCCATGTGTGTGGCTGGGAAATTTTAATCTACCAGGAGTATCCAAAACTTTTTTAACTATATGGTCTCCCACATTTGGCGCCCTCCTATAGATGAACCTGGGTCGGTCCCCTAGGACTGTCCCCAAGTCCCTATCTAATTGTAGGATGTGCCAATGGTTTTTGAATATCTGCTCCACTTCCCTGTATTGACTATGGAAATCTGATAGGAACTTCAATTGGAAGCCCCCATCCTTTGGTGGTGGGTCCTTATCCCTCAGACAAACCTCACGTGATGTCTTTGCCACCTCTTCAATAATAGTGTCTAATGTTTGTGGGAGATACCCCTTCTGTTCAAACTTAGATTTAAGCCTTTCCGCTTGAGATCTATAGTCCATTAGCTGTGTAACTCCATTATATAGTGAGTTGCTTGGTCCAAAATCCTCCTGCGTGTTCTCTCACGTGACCTCTCCTTGTGTTTATATTGGTGGCCACTGGTGTTAGCCAGTGCTGCTAATACACTTACAGCCTAATAGTCCCTCTAGGTCACCTGGATGTGTGCTCATTGTTAAAACTGTACAGTGTGTTCCCCAGTATACCGGGAATTCTCTTTGCCTTACTACTCTTTCGAATGTGCTCCCCTTCCCGTTTTCTCCATACCTTCTCCATCTCTACTTTCTTCCTCTTCTCCCCCTATTTTTTCCTTCTGTTCCTCCTTGCTTCCTCTATCTCCACTCATTCTTCCCCCTTTTCTTTCATCATCTAACTTTACCCTCTCCTTGCTTTTTCCTGGTATTATTTCAACTATCTCTAGCCGAGCTAGATCATTGTATCTGGGGTGAGCATGAGAGAGATTCCTTTCATTCTCATCCTTTTTTATCTTTCTCCCCATGAACATGGCAATTTTAATATCCCCTTACATCCATTATTGGACTCTTCTAACCAAAAAACTAGCAGTCCCTACTCTATTCTAAAGAAAATTAAAACCATGCTGAACTCTCTGCTGATGGTGGACACTTGGTGCCTGGTGCACCCAAATGTAAGGGACTTTACTTACTACTTGGCTATGCACAAAAAATATTCACACATAGATTATGTCTTTATGACGCAACGGGACCTGCATACCTTACAGTCTCCCTCTATAGGCATCCAATCTTTGTCAGACAATTGCCCAGTGTCGATATCTTTGAAGCTACCAATAGTACCGGTCAGGACGTGTAACTGGCGACTGAACCCGGCACTTTTGATGGATGCCAACATATCAAAACAAATTAGGGATGCAATCACATCATACTTCCAATTTAACACCACAGAAGGGAAGCCCCCTCTGACAGTATGGGAGGTACATAAGTGTGTCATACGGGGCGACTTCATTCGATATGGAGCACAAAATAAAAGAGACGCAAATAAAACGATCATGACTTTGGCGGATAAGATTTCGAAACTAGAAGCGAACCACAAACAGTCACAGGCAGAAGCAATCTCAGCAGAACTGTTAGTGGCCCGTGAACAATTACAAAGCTTACTCCACCTTAACACAAAAAGAACCCTGTTCATTAGAAGAGGCTTCTTCTATGAACATGGGGACAAGGGCGGTAAGTATCTTGCCAGAGCCCTTAAATCCCTCTCCCTATCTAGAAATATCCTGGCTATCAGGGACAAAGACGGCAAACCCTTGCATAAATCAGACATGATTGCAGCACAACTCCACGATTTTTATAGCAAGCTCTACAACTTGAGCACCCCACACAGGCCGAAGGGATGTGAGGGCAATAGGGAGCAGAACATACAGGATTATCTGAAAGAGAGTGGCCTTCCCAGTCTAACCCCAACTGAGTCTGATTCATTAGAAGCCCCAATCATGGAAGAAGAACTCCTGTCAGCAATTAAGTCCCTGAAAACAGGCAAGAGCCGGGCCCAGATGAGTACATGGCCCATTATTATAAACATTTTTTGGCACATCTAAAAACGCCCCTTCTTAATGCACTTAATTCACTTAACCGCTTGCCGACCGCTGATCGGCAATTGACGGCGACAAAGTGGCTCTGTAACGCAAATCGCCGTCATACGACGGCGGGCGCGATACAGAGCCACTGTGAGCGCGCGC
>BLSH010310833.1:47201-59533 GCA_018402905.1 Glandirana rugosa
CGCAAGGGGACGTACCGTCAAGAAATCTGTTACACGACTGCTGTTCTGTGCTCACCAAACGTTCGACACGTTTCTATCGGACTCGGCTCCGTATTTTCAAGATTTGGACTCGTGTTGGACGTACTAGTCCGTAGATTTAAGTTCCGTGTTCGACGTAACCTTATTAATGGAGTTTTAATCACAACTCGCTTGGGCCTGACATTGCAAGCCCAGGCATGGCTTGAAAGCCCACAGGCACCGTACCTGGGCCTGTAAAGTTTTTAGCAAGCCCAAGCCAGGTCCCAAGACGATAAAATGAGGTGCACAACTCTTCACGTCCCGTCGGTTAGTTGTTCGGGCTGGGTCACATGATGCACTGGCCAATCACAGCCATGCCATTAGTAGGCATGGCTGTGATGGCTTCTAAGGGCAAACCAGTGAAACGCTTGTTGATTGGCTGCCCTGCACTTCTCAACACGTGGAGTAAAATAGCAGAACCCTGGACCGAACCCGAACGATTTTTGAAATGTCCGGGTCCATGCCACGGACACCCGAAAGTTCGGTACGGACCCGAACGTTACAGTCCGGGTTCGCTCAACACTAATTTTGAGGTAATTATTCCAATGCAGCTTGTGCCTTGAATTTAGATGCCTGATCATGCAGGTTGTGCTCAGGTTTAGAACTTTTATGCCTCGGCTCAGGCTATCTTTGCACAGCTTGCAAACCACTCGTGTCTTGTCGTCAGCACATTGTCTAAAGAACTGCCATGCAGGGGAACGCCTTTGAGCTGCCTTTGGTGTGCTAGGTCCCTGGGAGCGGTTGGTAGTAGCAGGCCTACTGTCTAGGGGACGCTCGCTCCGCTTTTGCAACCTGCTTCCTCTTTTGCTGTGCTGGTACCTCTGTGCGACCACCACCTCTTCCTCCAAATTGCACACATCACTTGTATGACCCTCATTCCATGTGGGGTCTAGGACCTCATCATCCTCCTCCACATCATCTTCCACCCACCCTTCACCACTGCCCACCTTGGCAGTCTGCACACTGAGGAAAGCTGCAGCAGTTGGCACCTGTGTTTCGTCATCATCAGAGGCGTGCTGAGCTGGTGTTTCCATGTCCTCATCCTGCAACAGAAGTGGTTGGGCATCGGTGCACTCAATGTCTTCCACTTCTGGGGCAGGGCTATGTGGATGGCCCATGGAAAGCACACCAGGAGAGTCATCAAAAAGCATACGAGTCTCTTGCATGACTTGGAGCTCAGACTGCTTGGCTAATTTACAAGGGGCTGAGGTGAAAGACAGATGGCCATGGGGTTTAGGTGCCAACTTTGAGCTTTCATCAAGGGACTGGGAGGGAGACAATGTGAAGGAACTGGAGGCATTGTCAGCCACCCAATCTACTATTGCCTGTACTTTTTCTGGCCTCACCATTCGTTGAGCAGCATTTGGGTCTAACATATAAAGTTGAAGGTTCTGTCGGCTACTCGCACCTGAGGAAGGTGTTTCACTCGTGCGTGTAGCTGGCACAGATCGACCACGTCCTCTCCTTGCAACAGGAGTTTCACCAACACCACCAACACCAGCAGCACCACGACCACGTCCCTGATTTGACGCTCTCCTCATTCTGCCCGCAAATGTACTATGTAGCACTATTTAAGTATTTATTAATACAAAAAAATGAATAATAAATTCTTATTCTTCTACAGGAGCAGCAGGAACCTCTCCCTATAGAACTAGGAGATGATTATAGAACAATAATCTGTCCTTTACAGCAACAGCAGGAACCTGGCCCTATAGGAGTATGCAATGATTTTAGAACAATTATCTGTCCCTTACAGGAGCAGCAGGAACCTCTCCCTATAGAACTAGGAGATGATTATAGAACAATAATCTGTCCCTTACAGCAACAGTAGGAACCTGACCCTATAGGAGTAGGCGATGATTTTAGAATAGTTATCTGTCCCTTACAGGACCAGCAGGAACCTCTCCCTTTAGAACTAGGAGATGATTATAGAACAATAATCTGTCCCTTACAGCAACAGCAGGAACCTGACCCTATAGGAGTAGGCAATGATTTTAGAACAATAATCTGTCCCTTACAGGACAAGCAGGAACCTCTCCCATTAGAACTAGGAGATGATTATAGAACAATAATCTGTCCTTTACAGCAACAGCAGGAACCTGACCCTATAGGAGTAGGAGATGATTTTAGAACAATAATATGTCCCTCTAAGCAGTAGACTCTACCTAGTCCAGTCAGATTGTTCTGTAATGCAGGATGAGATCTTCAATCTGTCCCTCTAAGCAGTAGACTCTACCTAGTCCAGTCAGATTCTTCTGTAATGCAGGATGAGATCTGCAATCTGTCCCTCTAAGCAGTAGACTCTACCTAGTGCAGTCAGATCGTTCTGTAATGCAGGATGAGATCTGCAATCTGTCCCTCTAAGCAGTAGACTCTACCTAGTCAAGTCAGATCGTTCTGTAATGCAGGGTGAGATCTGCAATCTGTCCCTCAAAGCAGATCGTTCTGTAATGCAGGATGAGATCTGCAATCTGTCCCTCAAAGCAGTAGTAGTAGTCTCTACCTAGTCCACAATCAGATCGATGAGATGTTATTATATATATCTGCAATCTGTCCCTCACAGCGCTGGCAGAATCTTCTCCCTACAGTAGTCAGAGTCTCAGAGAGCATGTGACTACAGCACTAAGTGACTCCAGCTTATAAAGAGGCTGGGTCACATGATGCACTGGCCAATCACAGCCATGCCATTAGTAGGCATGGCTGTGATGGCTTTTAAGGGCAAACCAGTGAAACGCTTGTTGATTGGCTGCTCTGCAGCTATTCAACATGCGTGATCAAATACCCAAACCCGAACCCAAACTTTTTTTCAAATGTCCGTGTTCGGGTCCGGGGCACGGACACCCCAAAGTTCGGTACGGACCCGAACTTTACAGTTCGGGTTCGCTCAACTCTACTCAACATGCCTCTCAGCAAATAGCTTGGGGTGTCTACTTTCTGAAGAGGGGTCATTGGGGGGGTTGTGCTATCATGGCATATCAGGGCCCCCGAAGCTGTGATAGGTAGTAAGGAAATGAAATGAGCAATTTGCATCCTTAGAAAGCCTGAAGGCAGTGATTGGTTTTCGTGGCTCTGTACGCAGCTAGGCTGTCAAAAATTCTCACACATGTGGTATCTTCATACTCAGGAGAAGCAGCAGAATGTATTTTGGTGTGTAATTCTACATATACCCATGGCACGTGTGAGCAATATATTATTTACATGACAACTTTGTGTAAAATAAAAAATTTAATTTTCCAGAAACTTCTGGCAAAAAATAAAATATTCAATAGACTCAACATGCCTCTCAGCAAATAGGTATCTACTTTCCAAAAGGAAAGGGGTCAATTGGGGGGATGGTTGTGATAAAGCACGCTTATCGGGTGAAACGCGTCACCTTTCCTGTGCCTGTGCCTTTGTACGTTGTTTTTATGACCTCCTATTAATTCATTTTCATTGCATTGAGTTTGGGTGTGCAGCCGTTCCTCCTTTTTCTCCATGTCAATTGGGAGGGTGTTTGAACTGTCCTGGCATTTTATGCCCAACATTAGGAGCTTATGCCACATATCACCCACTCTTCTAACCACTTGAAGACCAAGCCTTTTCTGACACTTTTGTTCACATGAAAATGTTTTTTACTAGAAAATCACTATGAGCCCCCAAACATTATATAGTTATATAAAGCAGAGGCCCTACAGAATGAAATGGTGGGTGTTGCATTTTTTTCACACAGTATTTGAGAAGATGCTCTCACAATTTAAAAATGGTGCTGTTTATATCCAGCAAAACCAAAGTGATTAAATGCTCCTAGCTTCCAATTTCCTAGGCCATAGAGATGATTGGAGCCATTCTGGTCTGTGATCAGCTCTATGGTCAGCTGGCAGAACCACTGGCTGCATTCTCGAGTTCCCCGGTGGGACAGATGACCCCAAGAAAATCTTAGAAGGCGGTGGGAGGGGGGATGTCCCCTCCCACTGTTTGTAAAAGAGGCTGCTAATTAGCCACTAGGATTGCTTTTAAATGAAAGCCAACTGCTGGCTGAAAAAATGATACCAAGATGATGCCTAAACATGCAGGTATCATCCCGGTATAACCACTCAAAGACCAGTGACGTACCTGTACGTTGCTGGAGCTTGTTGGGCATATATTGCAATGTTCTTTTTTTCATGCAGCCTGTGGGTTAAATAAAAAAATGAGAACCTAACAGATTCCACCATTCACACTGATCGATCACCGATCAGTAGAAAAAGTGTGTGGTATGCCCACCATTAGAATATACCACCCTGAATCCACCCACTTCTAATGATGGGCATACATGCAATGTTCTTTTTTTTTATTCAGCCCAACAGATTCCTTCATTCACATCAATCGATGTGGATGAAGAAATCTCTGCCAAGAAAAGTGAAAAAAATATATGCCAAAGCATTGGGGCAATCTGCCCACTGTCCACCCCAGCCCCCATACCTATGCATATACGCTCTTTTTTTAACTGCAGTGGTAAAATCACCTCCTACAGTGCTGTAGTCATTGATTTATGTATTCTGAAAGCAAACCCTGTTGCTGTCAGGATAAAAAGATCAGTGCTGCAGCTGAATGGCATTCCTGCAAAGCAAACAACGGTTAAAGATAAAACATTTGGGTATACCAGTATAGTATACAGTACAGTAAAACAGCAAGAACAGAACATTAACTCAGTAAAACGACAACTATTTTTGGCTTTTTTATTTTTTGTTTTTTTTTACTTTTTTTTCACACTTTTTTTATAACTATAAAAAACTTTAAACGTTTCAGGCTAGGGTCTCTCAAAATACGATAGTCAGTTTCCTACCTAACTAACATCTTTCAAGATCCTTTGTAGACTGTGTCATGCTGTACCCTATACTAATACTCCACTAGTGTGTGGTTTCAACTAAAACAGTCCTGGATGCAGAGACCAGGTTGGCCACAACAGGAGGGCCAACGATAGTGGGTGTCATGCCTGTATCCACACTTACTACAGCCGGCTCACTGCATCCTGATTTGGAGATTGGGCCACAGTACCTTCTGGAAACAAAAGGGCTGTGATGATCTCATCCTGAAATTTTAGGAAGGATCCACTGGTTCCTGACACTTTGTATAGTACATAATCATTGAACAGAGCCAACTGGAATAAATATACAGACACTTTATTGTAAGAGCATTTGGCCTTACAGGAAATTAAGTACGGCGCCATCATCTGGTTGTTGAAGTCCACCCCTCCCATGCTAAGGTTGTAGTCAGTGGCAGCCCATCCATTAAGGTTTTCTCCTTACCACCCCCTCTATGCCTAGGATAGATTCATGCATAGCATGAATCTATCCATGGCCGCCCGTGACCACCCCCTAATTCGTGTGGCTGGCCCCTTTGAGGCGCCGGACACATGAATTACCGCTGCAGGGGGTTACTTTGAAGCATCTCATTAGGGCAATAGGCTCTAACCCAGATCTAATCCTACCCAGATCTGTTCATTCAACCTCCTGTTTGCTCCCTACGGCTTTGTATACATAGTTATCACTAATTGAGGCAAAAACGAGTTTATGATGCATTGCAGAAAAAATGCTTTTGTTAAATGTATATTTTGTTAAATTAAGTTCTGCTTCCCTTTTAAGGGTCATTGTACAGGTAATGCATACCTCCCAACTTTCTAAGATGGGAACAAGGGACACCTATTAGCAAAAGTATGTAGGCATAGGACACGCCCCTTGTCACACCTCCCTTATAGGAGAATTATACAAAAAATGATTGGTTAAAATGTACAAGTGCTTTTTTTTAACCACTATTATTCCCTTATTTTGTTTCTTTTAATTTGCAAATGAAGCAATGTAGAATTTGAGTGAAAGGTTTAGCAATCTAAAAAGACTTTTTGATACATAAGTAATGCATTTTACATACAACTATATAGATCAGCCCAAAATGAGCAACGAATGAAAAGGAAGGAGAGACGGAGTGACTTTGTTCCTAATGCGGGGCAGTCCCTCAAAATCAGGGACAGTTGGGAGCTATGGCAATGGATTGATGAGAGCCTTGTAAATACATCTGAATTGCATTTAGTGTTTGTCGTTGACAGCAGTTGAATTAAAAGTACCAGAATAATGTGGCTGCAAAAGACAAGCTGCGTTCATAAAACCCCAGAGCAGTTGGAAGGTTTAAAAAAGCTCCAGTGCACATTTTTCTTTTAGATTCCTTTGACATTATCATTGGTGTGTGTAAGAAGAAATGCTATTTTTATTCACTTGGTTTAATTCTGACCCAATCTCTGCCATCCATAAACCACATCTTCACCTTCCCACCCTCTCTTTTTTTTTAACTCCTGCAAATGACTGAGTGAGAAAAACTACTGATAGCTAGTAGTAGGTGCTGTGATTTAATAATTAAAAATCTAATGAATGATAATATAAACGGGTTGGACAAAAATATGTAAACACTGGTAAGAGAACAAAATCTTTACCTAATATGGTGTTGGATTATGGATATGGTCAAATGGCCAGCCTGCATTCTCCTGGGAATTGACAAATATTATTCTGGGTCACAATCCTGCGCAAAGTCCTTATATTGTCTGCACTTATGCTTATCATACGATGCATTCTCGGAAACTGTATATGCCATCATAACCTTTGATACTGTACCTCTCGACACTGCAAATACATTGGCCTCAGTTACAGAGGCACCAAATAAGCTGAAACCAACAATTTGTTCTCTTTGAAACTCAGTAATCTCTTCCTATTACGAGCAGCGCACGCAGTGAATGACGAAAGTGAGGCTTCCCACCTGTTAGCTAGGTGCCTCATAACACAGCGGAAGCAAAAGAATGTGAGAAAAGGGGATAACCTGTTTTAAGTCCCCCCTTTTCCTCATGGGATGGTGTGGAGTTTCAAGCCCTACATTGCTTGATTTCCATAGGGGGGGTTTGTGATGGGTCAAAAAAGGTCAGCTGATTAATAATGTTTTGGACGTTCTGGGGGGTCCTCTAGGATAGGTTATTTAAGGTCATCTGACTCCCAGAACATTTCAGAAATTCCTAGGCCCATATGTAAGCAGGAGGAAAAGGGGGACTATGCCAGTCACCAGAGGGATATTTAAAGAGCGTCTCACTGATTTTGGCTGCTTTTGTTTACAGTTTTAAAGTATTTATTGATTAAGGCTGGGTTCACACTATCTGCGGCCACAGCTCGCAGCAGGGGGTCCGGTGCGTCCCCGTTCACCGTTTCAGGTCTGAATTAGGTCCAAATTTTTGCCATTGAATTAGAGCCAAAGACATATAGGACCCTTCTGCAGTGCGCCCTGGAGATGTGTAATCCGGGTCCATTGAGAGCATGTCACATTCTCCAGTCATGTGAATTGGATTTGGGGAAATCGGCATCCAATTCGCATAAGTGTGAACCCAGCCTTAAAGAGTTACGGTGAATTGTTAATTGTTTATATTTGTGAAAACTAAAAAAAAGGTAGCGGCCCTTATTGATCCAGTTTGGTGTGCCTAGTGTTCTTTGTATGTTTGGAGTTTAACCACTTCAATACTATGCACTTATAACACTTTCCTACCAGACCAATTTTCAGCTTTCAGTGCTGTTGCACTTTGAATGACAATTGCGTGGTTGTTCAACGCTGTACCAAAAACAAAATTTGTATCATTTTGTTCCTACAAATAGAGCTTTCTTTTGGTGGTATTTGATCACCCCTGCGGTTTTTATTTTTTGCGCTACAAAAAAAAAACACAGAAAATTTTGAAAAAAAAAATTCTCTGTTTCTCTCACAAAACTTTGTAAATAAGTAAATTTTCTCCATCACTGATGGGCACTGATGAGGCTAAACTGATGAGCACTGATGAGGCAGTACTGATTGGCACTGATGAGGTGGCACTGATGATGAGGCACGTATATGCAGCAATGATGAGCACTGTTAGGCGGAACTGATAAGCAGCACTGACGGACACTGATAGGTGGCACTGATATGCAGCACTGAAGGGTACTGATAAGCGGCACTGATGGGCACTTATAGACGGCACTGATTGGCACTCATAGGCGGCACTGGGCACTGATAGGTGGCACTGATGGGTACTGATAGGTGGGCACTGGTAGGTGGCACTGGTGGGCACTGATACGTGGCAATGGTGCGCACTGATAGGGGCACTGGTATGCACTGATAAGGGCACTGGTGGGCAGATGCACTGATAGGGGTCCATTCCCTGGTGGTCTAGGGTGGCATCTGAAGGTGGCACTGAGTGCCATCCATATTGGGCACTGTGCCCCTTACCTGGTGGTCTAGGGTGGTCTCCCTGGTGGTCCAGATCAGCTCACTGGTGGTCCCTGGTTGGCTCCCTGGTGGTCCTGGGTGGGCACATTGCTGGTGGTCCCTGTGCAGGCTCCCGGGTGGTCTAGTGTGGCGATCCTAGGTGGGCTGTGCTGATAAACCATCAGCACAAACCCCCCCTGTCAGGAGAGCAGCTGATTGGCTCTCTTCTACTCAGGTCTGCAGACCCGTGTACAGGAAAAGCCGATAAATGTCTTTCCTGTGTTACACTGTGTCCAGCCGTGATTGGTCACGGCTGATCACATGGTAAAGTGCATCAGATGGAAGTGCTTTACCGAGATTGGTAATGCGGCGGGTCAGACTGACCCCCCCCACGCCACCGATCACCGCGATGCGCACCTCCCCGGGCGCGCGCCGGCATGTTATCCTGAGGACGTCATATGACGCCCAGTCAGGATAACTGAACCACTTCCTGGCTGTCATTCTGCATACGGCGGTCAGGAAGTGGTTAATCGGCCTACTGCCCCATCTTACATCACTTCCACTTTTAACGCAAAACATGACATCACTTTCATACCTGCAAACAGCTTAACCAGAACATTCCAGTGATGTTCGGCACACAGCACCAGGACTCGCAGGCCACATCACAGGCTTCGATCACAGTGTGACGGCCCTCCCCAGCACAGTGGAATCCTTCAGCGCCTTCAATGCAGGTACACACACAGCACCCCAATCACTATTGCTCAGTCTAGCTGATCTCCAGCTAGTTGCATTAAATATTAAGAACACCTTATCGGCAGATATATCTGACCTGAAAATGGACCTTAGAGCAGTGGCATCAGGCCTTGAACATGTGGAGTTGGTGGCCATGTCACAAGGTGCGGCAATCCAGCATGTTCAACAAGTCGCCAGTGTACATGCATAGCATCTGATAGAGAAGGAGAATGTAGATAATCGGGGCAGGAGACGCAACATGCGGGTTAGAGACATTCCAGAAACAGAGGAGGGGCCGCAGCTGCAATCGGCGGTCTGGGTCATTTTCAACACAGTACTGAGAACACTAGTGCACCAGTGGAAAAGGAAAGGTGCTATAGAGACCTAGAGGCCATGAATCTGATCCGCCCAAAGACACTGTGTGCTGCTTAGTCAACTTTGCGCAGAAAGAGGACATACTGAGGCTGGCTCACAATCAGGGATACCTGGCAATTGAGGGTGCACACATAGAGTTGTTTCAAGGCCTGTCCACCATAACACTGCAACATAGGAGGGACCTGCGTCCCTTTCTCACAGTATTATGTGATAGACACATAGCATATAGGTGGAAGTTCCCCTTCTGCTTACAAGTAACCACAGGAAACTGTTCTGCATCACTGAGAACACCAGCTGATCTGCAAGCATTTTGTGACACTCTTGGGATTCAGAGGATCTCAGTCCCTGAGTGGTACAGCTCTTTCATGCTACCTGAACCCTAAATTTCCACCGCGTCGGAGGATTCTCCTCGCTCACAGAAAAACAGACAAAGGAGGCGCAGACTTTCGTCCAACTTACCTCATAGATCTAGGGGCAACACGGAGAACTGAAAGATCATATACAAAAGAACTGAAAAATCATATACAAAAACAAAAGTTTTTTTGATTTTAAAAGGACAAATTTTGCTGAAATGGGGAAATTTCTAAAAAATTAACTGAAAGGTTGGAGTAAAATGACAGGAGTAAGTAATCAGTGAGCACTATTAAAGTCTACCATCATGGAGGCAACTAGATTATATGTCAGGTAAGTTAGTAAGAATAAACAGAAGAAAAAACCAATATGGTTCACCAAAGAGGTAAGTAGGATAGTAAAGGGAAAAAAATGGCATATAGAAGCTTCAAGGAAACAGGAGGTGCAGCTGACAGAGAGGAGTATAAAAATAGACAAAAGGAGGCCAAACACATTATCGGTGCTGCAAAAGCACAGAAAGAGGAGGAAATTGCTAAGTCTATTAAGGAAGGAGATAAAACCTTTTTTATGTACATTAGTGATAGAAGGAACAAATACAATGGGATCACTAAAATGAAAACTGGGCACAACACATATGTTGAGGGAGACCAGGATGCAGCAAACCATTTAAACAATTACTCTGTTGAGTATTCTCAGAAACAGACTGCACTAATGATAACAAGTTAGGGAATCATATTGGTTCTAGTAATGATCAATTGTAGTCAAGGTAATGGAATCACTTCTGAAAAGAAGGATCATTGATCACCTAAAAATACACAGCTTGCTGGACCCAACGCAGCATGGCTTTTCTGAGGGCAGATTGTGCCAGACAAATCTGATTGAATTCTTTGACTATATTGCCAGTGTTTTGGACCAGGGTGGTGCTGTGGACATAGCATATCTTGATTTCAGCAAGGCATTTGATACAGTTCCACATAATGATCTAATACAAAAGTTGTACAAGCTGGGACTTAACCCTTGGGTGGTTCAGGGGATATGCAGTTGGCTAAAGCATAGATCCCAGAGTGTGGTTGTAAATGGGGTTCACTCAGAACAGAGACCAGTCACTAGTGGGGTACCACAAAGCTCTGTACTGGGTCCAGTTCTATTTAACCTATATGTAAGTGATATAGCTAAAGGTTTGTTGGGCAATGTATGTCTCTTTGCTGATGATACAAAGGTGTGTAATAGGGTTGATATCCCTGGAGGTGTCTGTAACATGGAACATGATTTGGCATTGCTGGAAGATTGGTCAAAGCAGTGGAGACTGCAGTTCAATATTTCTAAATGTAAAATAATGCATCTAGGGATGCCTTTATTGGGACTGATAAATACAGCCAAAAAAGCAAAAATAGAACAATTAGAATGTGACTTTTTTAACCTTTTCCAAGGCACACAAATTAAACCCACGAGCAGTCAGACTGATTCTCACCACTCATATTCGCTATAGCGATTGAGGCTCTGGCAGAAGCGATCAGGGAACACCCCGACATGGCATTCAATGTGGCACACGTCAACTTTTCATATCTTCTCCATTCATCTCTCTCCCAAATGTATGCAAACTACTATGACTTTGAGTGGATTTCTGGCCTTATAGTCAATTTTGAAAAATCCCAAGCTATGAACATCAACATTTAACAACCCTCAACTTTAATAGATAGGATTAAAAAGGATTTCAAAATCCCTTGGTCGGAATCCTTCATCACATACCTGGGCATACAACTGACTCCTACAATCGATTTGCTTTACTCAGCCAACTTCCCCCCCTTTATAAAAACCTAGAGGCTGACCTCTCCAGCTGGTCTTTACACAACCTCTCTTGGATAGGCAAAATTAACGTGATGAAAATGACTTTGCTCCCAAGAGTCCTATACTACTTCTTGTCCCTTCCCATTCCGATAGTTAAATCTCACTTAGACTCCCTCCAATCAAAAATCATCAAATTTATCTAGGGTAAGGGCAGCGCTCGTCTTTCTTGACAAGTACTTTTTAGATCCAGGAAAGAAGGCGGACTAGGCCTACCGAACCTAGCTTGGTATTACCGAGCTGCCCAGCTAGCCCAAATCTCCACGATATATTCGCGAGGTGAAATACCAGACTGGACCCACATAGAGAGGCAAGCAGTCCCACAACATACACTCGACTACCTGCTTTGGTGCAGTCGCAAAGAAAGACCTGCGATCCTTTCACCAACCCTCTCTCACTCATTTTCCCTCTGGGACAAAATCCGTACTCACCCGCAACTGATCTCTCCACTAAAGCCGCTGGTGAACCTTTTTCAGAACCCAGCTTTTCCCCCGGGGCTAGATATTAAAGCCTTCAGTTGGTGCCTGAATAAAGGTCTTTATAGAATCTGACATTTTCTCTGGCCCTTAGGACCACTTTCGAAAGCATTTTGCATTTGTAAACTAGACATGCCAGCCATGGAATTATTCCGGTTTCATCAAATTCATACCTACCTCCATAAATTATGAAATTCCCAATGTCTCTGAAATCCCTATCACTAAATATGAACAATGGTGTGGTCAAGCAATGGAGCGGGGGGGGGGGGGGGA
>BLSH010310833.1:74874-87941 GCA_018402905.1 Glandirana rugosa
ACTTGAAGCCCTGTTTAGTTACCCCTGGGTTTGAAAATCCATGTTTTTACCGACATTGTTTCAGGACCTTTTAGGATCTCCAGACGTTTTCCATCCTTTTACCCCCATTCCCAGCCTGTTCACGGGAAGTTTCTTTACCCCTATCCCTTTATTGTATTTTATTAAAAGAAGAAGAGAAAAAAAAAAAAGTTGAACAAAAATAACTTAAAAGTTCTATGTTTCTATCTTTTATGTCCTATAGTTTTTATCAACGTATCACTTGTCCCACTCGTAGAGTGTTCATGTTTCATACAACGTATATAGTAAGACTTCTCTCAACGTCACAAAGTACAAACAGTTTTGTACTTGTGAGATGCTCACCCTGTTCACTATGCAACTATTTTTGATATCCTGTATTTTCTATCTTTGTATCTTGAAAATTCAATAAAAACAAGTTGAAAAAAAAAAAAGAGAAGAAGAAAATTATTTTATGTTATTTCCCTATCCCCATTTCTTTGAAGGGCACTTGTCCGACCCTTACCCCCATTTTCCTACCTTTTGCAGACCTCTAGGATTTTCCAGGACTTTGTTACAGCCATTTTTGTACCTAAAAGTTTGGGTCCCCATTGATTTGTCCCGAAGTTCAGCCGAACCAGCAGAACCCGAACTTCCAGAGGTTCGATCAACTCTAGTTATACAGCAACGCGTCGTGTCATTTAGCAGACCTGGATGAGGTTATTTTGATTACTCTCATCTGCATTTAGACAGCTCTCCCTTCCGCCTACACGGGGCCACGGAGGGAGGAGCAGCATGAAAAAAAAAATCCTTACTACGTCACTCTCTTTCCGCCCATACGGGGCCACGGAGGAAGGAGCAGTGTTCACAAAGTATTCAGATACGTTTCTTTTTGTTTTGCACTTCCATATGGGGGGCTTTCTGTACGCATTCGTGCCGGGTCATTTTCTCCTTCTGCCCTCATTGGACCTCGGAGGAAGGAGCAGTTTTCCTTTGTGCAGCTCCCTTCGCCCATTCGGGGCCACGGAGGAAGGAGGTGAATCTCGTTTCAAAAAAAAAAAGTTGCAGCTCTCCTTCCGCCCACACGGGGCCTCAGAGGAAGGAGCAGTTTTTAATTGGTGCAGCTCCATTCTCCCATTCAGGGCCACGGAGGAAGGAGGGCACCTCGTTTCATCAAAAAAAAAAAGGGGCAGCTTTCCTTCCGCCCACACGGGGCCACGGGGAAGGAGGGCATCTCGTCCACAAAAAAAAATATTATTATAATGAGTGTTTATGTGTCCCTCTGGGTCCCAGCTTATTTTGTTCCTTCTCTTAGTTCCCATTTGCCAAGCTCAAGCGATCAGCCACAGCCTGATAAATCTATAGACAGTCTGGACAGAAGTGAGCTTTACTAAATTTCGTCTGGCGTAGTGCGGTAGGTAAAGTTCGTTCATCTGTCTCTTAGGGTAAGGGTAGGCCGGGGATCGCCAGCACGTCATCCGGACCATCACCCCCCCCGGTCCCACACTTGAGTGAGTGCCGTCGTCTGGCTTGCACGGGGCAAGCTCGCACCTCAATGTCATACGTCTCACATTTCTTCGCACAGCCAGGATTCGGTTCAACTCTCAGCACTCAGCTTGGTGCGAGCGCCGGTAGTTGCCGGGGGTGCTTCCAGGTGGCGCATCCTGGCCTATCTTCGGCACACACTCACTTGGTGGCACTAAGGCGGGGGTCCCACTCCAGCGGACATAATTTTTCCAAGTTACGTCAGCATGCTCATGCAGTTTTTTCTTGATCATATAGCTCATGTCTCAAGGGAGTTCCCATCCAACCCCCCGTCACCAGCCAGGAGCTCGGAACATGGAGGCTCCCCTTCACTGAGGTCGTGGACCATCCCCAAACTGAAGGGGCATTTCGTACCCAGCATCTGCACGGAAGGCAGAGTTGTTTAGACTGTTGTTCCCCCGGACTTCGGGTTCTAATGCGGAACAAGTGACTCTGCGCTCAGTCGCGTCTTCATTGTCCCAAATTCATGCTACTTTAGCTTCTCTGGTCTCATCAAGGCAGGATCTAAGGGCCAGGGTAGAGGCATTGGAAACTTTTCCGCAGGCACCACCGGAGGAGGCGGCCACACCTATGCTTCCTGTAGGGCCTGGCACTCCAGCAGTGCCTAGTATTGCCCCCGCGATAGCAGGTACTAGCATAACCTCTCCCTCAGTCACACCGGCCCATTTTATCCCTGCTAACGTCAAAAGGGATATTTTAGAGGGGAAGGATGTCAATTTAGGTTCCCTTTTGATCGCAGCTCACAATGTGGCCGATAACTGCTCCTATGCGTGCGGGGATGTATCTGTCGTGGTAAAAACCAGGGATCACAGGCTCAGCCGTAAGCTGTCCATACCGGAATTTGTTTTAGCCTTTAGCATTTACTGAGATGTCATCTGTTCAGTCCAGCCAGGGCGGAGGGAGGAGTTGGATCTATATTTATATGCCGTAGTGGAACTAGGCCATAAGTACGGGGGTTCAAGTTTCTACGACTATCACTGTTCCTTTTCAGCTAAGGCAGCGGCCATATTCTTTCAACATCAGGTGACCATCTTTTGGGGGAACATCGACACCAAGCTTTTTTGCAGGCATTTTGCTGGTCTCAGAGCCCCAGTATGTGCAAATTGCCAATCGTCCTCTCATACAACTTTGTTGTGCCCCAACACGGAACTAGCTGTCCTGCCCGGGATTCCCAAGCAGGGCCCTAGCGGTTCCACGGTCGCCAGCAGCTTCACCCAGATGGACAAGTTGGGCCGGCCTATTCATCACTTAGTCAAGGCCCAGATCTGTAATAATTTCAATCTGGGCTCTTGCAACTATAATCAGTATAGGTTACTGCATATCTGCTTCAATTGTTTCAGGGCTCATCCCAAGATGGCGTGCTCTCTGAAACAAGCTAACAGGCCATGACTAAGCCGGGTCAATGTGCCCTTGCTTGGGGCATGGTTGGCGAAACACCCGTCTTCCACAATCAGGGATTTTTTGGTCTCGGGCTTCTCATCAGGTTTTCACACCGGGTTTGTGGTTCTCCCACAGGCAGTATTTGAATCCCCCAACTTGCTGTCCGCTAGTGACAACAGGGAGGCAGTGGATGCCTTATTATGGTTAGAAGTGGACAAGGGGTTCCTGATAGGCCCATTTTCCGAACCACCGTTCGACAGCTGGAGGGTTAGTCCAATTGGGGTAACAAAAGGCAAATTCAACAATAAACTTTGTTTGATTTATGACTTGTCAGCCCCTCATTCTTCTCAGGTACCTAGCTTAAATTCACTGATCCCTTCCGAGGAATTTTCTCTTAAATATGCTTCTAGAGCCTGGACAAGGCGCTGATTTTTCTGGGTGTCAGCTTGGATTCTCAAGCCATGCAGGCCAGTCTTCCTACAGACAAGCTAGTTAGGATCAAGGAGGGTATCCACGCATGCACGGTGTCCCAGGCATGCACCAAGTGGGAGCTATAGTCTCTCTTGGGAATGCTGAACTTCACGATGAGGATAATTCCCCAAGGAAGGTCATTCATTTCCAGACTTTTGTCTCTTCTACCCATGGCCACAAACTCTGACTCCCAGATCAAGCTGGACGCTGCGGCATTGGCAGTCCTCAACATGTGGGACAAGTTTCTGCTACATTGGAATGGCATTTCCATGTTTATTCCAGCTGCGTCTGAATCATCGCCCAGGGTGGTCTCCGATGCAGCAGCGTCCAGGGGTTTTGCGGCCATATTTGGTAAGCACTGGTTGGCGGACCAGTGGCCTGCAGAGGTAAAGTCCATACCCATTTTTTTCAGGATGACAGCCTTGTTCGAGGTCTATCCTTTAGTAGCGACGGCAAAGGTCTGGGGTCACTTGTGGGGTGGTCAAACGGTGAATTTTTTCAGACAATGCAGCTGCAGTTGAGATTATTAACAAAGGCAGGTCGAAATCATTGTCTATCATGGCCTTCCTACGCAAGCTAACTTGGCTCTCTCTGCAAGGAAATTTTCACATAAACTGTGTTTTCGTTAAAGGTATAGAGAACGTGGTGGCCGACGCATTGTCACGCTTCAATTATCCATTATTCTTCCAACAGGTCCCGGAGGCAGACCAGCTGGCCTCCCCGTGCCCAGGTTACTCTCTGCTCAGGATGGATTAGGTTTTTTCCAGGCTAGGGCCAGGGAGCTGATCATGTCTTCTCTTGCAGCCAACACTAAGAAAGCTTACGACACCGCTTGGCAGGCCTTTCTATCATTTTTAGCACAGTTTCCCCACACAGACCGGTTTAGTGTTGAATGCATTTTAGCGTTTATTTCCTTGTGCCACTTCAAGCTCAAGTTAACTCTTTCCACTATCAGAACCTATGTGGCGGGAATTCAGCATTTCAGGTCCATGCAGCACCCAAATGATCCTACCCTGTTTTCAGCTCATCCCATTAAAGCCATTTTTCAGGGGTTACAGAAGAGTAGCCTGCCATCTACAGTCAGCAGACGCCCGGTCACTGGGCAGCTATTTCGGGGTATGTCTGACATGCTCTCCACGGCACCATTCGGCAGGCAAGTCAGTCTGGTCATCAAGGCTGCAATACACCTAGCCTTCTATGGGTTCTTGAGGCCTAGTGAATTTTCTGTTTCAGGCCCTCAGTCCCGTCCGGTGTTGAGCTTGCACTTGGGGACATGCAAGAGTAGACAAACAGGCAAGGGCACGGACATCAGGTACTTCGAAACTGACACGGCCTGGTGTCCAGTCAAAGTTTTGGACGCCTTGGTATATTAGGTGAGGGGGAAGAACAAGGCGGGGCCATTACTGCCGTTTCCTAAAGCCCCACTCACAACCGCGCAATTTATAAAACATGTGCACATTTTGTTGTCCAGGCTGGGGGTAAGCCCAGGAGAATACTCAGGTCACTCCTTCAGGATCGGCATGGCCTGAGCAGCATCTAAGCAGGGGGGTTCCCTCTCACATCATCCGGAAACTATGCAGGTGGAAATCTTTTTGCTATGCGAGATATATTCCAGAACCTTTCTTTGAAACCTCTAGGGATTTCGCTCGATTGGCGGATTAGACGCTGTATATTTTGCCACAATAAATTGGTTATTTCCTCATATCCTATCTGTGTCATTTTTGCCCCCTTAAGGCATACTGACCTCAAGACCACGGCACACCTCAGGTCACTGTCCAAACCTTTCACCTCATCCCGTCTCCCTCACAACTTATGATTCCGAGTACAAATTGTAAGGCTGACCGCAGGTCAGCCTGTATTTGCAGGAGGAGTCTGGGTCTCATATAACCCAGCCTCCTCCTAACCAAAGCCTACGCCATTTCCAGGGAAGTTATCCCACCCTCCCTGTTCCCTCTCTTCACAGCTTACTTTCACTATCATATTAACTGGGTATGCCCCCTTAAGGCATACTGACCTCATGACCACGGCACACCTCAGGTCACTGTCCAAACCTTTCACCTCATCCCATCTCCCTCGCAAACTTATGATTCCGAGTACAAATATATATAATAGCTATTGCTATTGCTAAGTAGAAGTCTGCTATCTGCTATCCACAAGAATTTCACCAGTGCTTAACTGAGAGATCAGTTAGATATCCTCAATTGTGAATAGTTCTATTTCTTGGCGTATCCCACTAAACCCCCTTCAATATCCAAGTTCTCCAAAAATAAAGCAAAAACAAAACCTCTAGACTGATTATGGAAGACAACAAGTGGAAGTGGTGTGCATCTGGCTGTGTGAATCAACCTTGTGCCTGGCTGCGGGGCAAAAAAGGGGAAGACCAGGGCAATATAACAATTGGGGGTAGCACCTAGTCAAATTGGATGCAATATGACTATAAGGCTGAATTCTCGTTCCACGGGGAAAAAAGTACATTTAACAACAAAGAAAACAATTAAAGTAGCTTAAATTGTACCTATGTACCTATGTATCTATTTTGTAAATATATTGACAATACTAATGCATTTTTATAGATTATATATGGTAATAAAGAAATACATTTTTAGTGTAGCAATACAGTTCTGTTGAATACATTCTTCTGCATTCACATTACAATACCCACTAGAAGTAGTGGGATAAATGAAGGCTAAGTGGCTTAGTGGTTAGCATTTCTGCCTTGCAGTAGTAGGGTCTTCGGTTTGAATCCTGACCAGGACACTATCTGCATAAAGTTTGCATGTTCTCCCTGTGTAGGTTTCCTTCTACACTCCAAAGATGTTGCTGGTAGGTTAAATGACTTATGTAGGGTAACTAGAAGCCTTAGACTTTAAGTGCCTTGAGTACAGGGACTAATTTGAATGTATATAACGTGTTGTATAAAATGTTCACAATATAAATGCCTGTAATAAATAAGGTGATACGTTGTTAATGCAACATGAAAATATACATTCATATCATTTACTTAATTTGAGTTTTCCTAATTAACCACTTGCCGACCGCCGACCGGCATCTGACGGCGACAAGGTGGCTCTCCTGCACAAAACGCCGCCATATTTCGGCGGCTGCCAGATCGCGCACTCACTGTGTCCGGGGAGGGCCAGGGAGCGGGTGTGGTGGAGTCGATCTCCGCCGGCTACCCGCGATGCCCCCCGGGAGTGAAAGAACGGAGGTCCGTGTAAGTAAACACAGACCTCCGTTCTGTGAGGGGGGAAGGGCTGTGATCACAGCCTTCCTCTACATGGAAGCTGTGATCACTTCCCTTCCCCTGCTAGGGCAGCCCAAACACAGTTAGAACACGCCCAGGGAACACAGTTAACCCTTAGAGCGCCCCCTGCAGGTTAACCCCTTCACTGCCAATGGCATTTACACAGTAATCAGTGCATTTTTATAGCACTGATCGCTGTATAAATGCCAATGGTCCCAATAAACGCCAATTGCGATTTTTTTTATCACAAATATGAGGAAGAATATAAATTGGCCAAAACCGATGAAAAAAAATGTTTTTTTATATATTTTTTTGGATTTGTATTTTAGCAAAAAGTAAGAAATTTGGGTTTTTTTGCAAAATTGTCGCTCTTCTTTTGTTTATAGCGGCGATCAGAAATGACGCAGCAGTGATCAAATACCACCAAAAGAAAGCTCTATTTGTGGAAAAAAGGACGCAAATTTCATTTGGGTACAACGCCGCACGACCGCGCAATTTTCAGTTAAAGCGACGCAGTGCCGAATCGCAAAAAGGGCTCTGGTCAGGAAGGGGGCAAATCCTTCCGGGGCTGAAGTGGTTAAATATCTTTAATTGGGAAAACACTGTATGCTTTATTAGAACAGCTTACAATTATATTAAATGATTTGATTAATTAAATAATTAAACAAAACAAATCATTTTTTAGAGTTAAGAGAAACTCCTAGTTTCTCCATATACCATTCATTAACATGGATACTCCACCACATATGCTTTTTGTTTTTCACACTTTGCCAGTCTTTGGCCCCCTAAGCTTTTGCCACCATAAATATGCCATTGCTTCATTATGCCTAGGTGGACACCCAGTGCATTTATAACATGTAAAAATGACCAGATGGAAACAGGTGGACCAGACCTTTCAAACCTTCCTCAGTAGAATAAAGCTACACTCCTTGTTAACATTTTGCAATGTATTTTTTAGGACAACGATAAGCAGTGAGTGACCATAGCTAACATGCTTTCTCCCATACTCTTGTCTCTTTACTGTAGTTACAGCCTCAGGAATGCCCCCCACTATCCCTCATCCCTGTCTGCATCCTTACTCTTCTGTAGGTTTAGGACTCACTTAACCCCTTCAATACCGGGCTATGGTCAAATGACATCCGCAGATGGGATCTCCCATCCTAGGTGGGCGTCATATGACATTCTCGGTATTTCACCACTACTGCAGGCCCCCAGGGGACCTCGGGACACAGCCCATTCCCAATGAATAAAATCTGGCTCTTCACCACGTGACCGGCATGTGTCACAACCGGTCACTATGGAGATCCGTGTTCCCGCGGGGCATGCATCGCAGCGATCAGGGTTAAGGCTTGTCCCTTGGAAAAAGCTCAGCCCCGACCAGGGTAAAGAGCCACGTGACCAGCTGTGTTCAATCACAGCTGGTCACAGAATGTCAACAAACCATGGTAACGAGTGTGTGTGAGGAGGAGATTGCGGTAACAGCTCGTTACTACTTACAGTGCACACCAAGCATACTGATTGCCCCCCCAGTAATAGAGTACCTGTCACCTGCCCATCAAAGCACCCGAGTACCTGTCACCTGCCCATCAAAATACCAGAGTACCTGTCACCAGCCCATCAGAGTACCCGAGTACCTGTCACCAGCCCATCTGAGTACCCGAGTGCCTGTCACCAGCCCATCTGAGTACCCAAGTACCTTTCACCAGCCTATCAGAGTACCTAAGCATCTGTCATCATCCCATCAGAGTTCCCGAGTACCTGTCCCCAGGCCATCAGAGTATTTTGTGATCTGGGGCGCATGTGATTGGACACAGCGGGAGCCAATCAGCGGGGTCCACCGGGACTTGCTGTTCTCTCACAGGAAAGGCAGAATGGCGGTCTGCCTATGTAAACAAGGCAGATCTTTGTTCTGTCAGAGGGAAAGATGGAGTTTTTGTGTTTACTAAGCAGAAACATGGATCTCTTTCTTTCCCCAGTCAGAGCAACTCCCCCGCCATTGGAAAGCACCCCCTAGGAACACATCTAACCCTTTGATCGCCCCTGATGTTATACCCCATTCCCTGCCAGTGTCATTAGTACAGTAGCAGTGCATTTTTTTTTAGCATTGATCACTGTATTAGTGTCACTGATGCCCCAATGTCGAAGTCCCGCTAAAAATCACTAGTCTCTGCCATTACTAGTAAAAAATTAAAAAACAAATAAAAATTCCATAAAAATATTCCATAGTTTGTAGACATTATAACTTTTGTGCAAACCAATCAATTTACGCCTTTCGGGATTTTTTTATACTAATATACCAAAAATATGTAGCAGAATACATATTGGCCTACATTGATGAAGAAATTCGATTTTTACATTTTTTTTATTGGGTATGTTTTATAGCAGAAAGTAAAAAATATTGTTTTTTTTTTCAAAATTGTTGGTCTTTTTTTGTTATAGCCCAAAAACAAAAACCGCAGAGGTGATAAAATACCACCAAAAGAAAGCTCTATTTGTGGAAAAAAAGGACGTCAATTTTATTTGGGTACAGTGTCGACCACGCAATTGTCAGTTAAAGTGATGCAGTGTTGTATCGTAAAAAAATGTCCTAGTCATTAAGGGGGTAAATCCTTCTGGGGCTGAAGTGGTTAAAGTTAAAGTGCACTTGTGCCAAGACTATGGACTTAATATGCAGTATACTTGTAATATATATATTATAATTGTTGCATTTGTAATTTGAAATGTCTATAGAAAGAATATCAGTGGTAAAAATGGCACTTGTGGGTTAACCAGTTACTTTTGTGTATTAATTATCTATTTATCTGGGATATGGTAGGGGTTGGTCCTTGGCCTACATACTTTTTGCTAATAAGTGCCCCTCTTTCCCATCTCAGAAAGTTGGGAGGTATAGCACCGACCTGTATAAGGCAAAAGCCAAAATTATGGCAAATCACTTTTGTGCCTAAGTTGAGTGTACTGTCAAAAAAGAACTTCAGGAATAGATATTTACATGCATCAGGTTTTTATTTTTGACTTCACTGTGCAAAGGAATGTACTTCTTTCCAAATTGTATGGAAAGCATGTAGGAAGCATGGGTTTCATACATGTTCATGTGCCACACAATGATCTAGCAGTGATTCTTCTCCGTATCCACAAATGCTTTAAATTACACACACCCGGTGATAACTGGTTTGTGATCATCAGTACAGGAACTGTTGCAGCTTTCAGTCAATTAGAACATATGCTGTAGTAATGCAGCTCTATTTTTTTACCTACAGTCTAGTTTACCAATTTGAACATAGGTAAATAACAACGCTTTCATAAATATCCCATTATGTATTATCTGAAACCTGTCATATATATTTATAATAGGTTTATTATCCTAAATATAGTAATTAAAAATGTATTCATACTGTCATTGTGAGCTTGCCAAATCTAGTCGTCTATGTCTAGTCTCAGTTTGTCTAAAAACATCAGAAAAAAAGAGTTTCCTTATTTCTAACATTTAATCTATAAATTGTCATGTTCAGTACAGGTAGACATGTTCTAAAGTGTTCCTAATTTGCATATAAATAGAATTCTGTTTCAGATTATATTAGGTGGTAGTAGAAACAGTATGCTTTGTGTTCCACCGAGTGAGCTTAGTATTTACACTTAATAACTTAAAGTGTTGTTTTCTCCATTTCTTTCTAGGCACTTCAGACTCATTCATTATATTTTTCAATATCACATACTACAGGATGCAGCTTAGGAGATATTCAAATAGAGACTAGATGTTATTATTTACACTGAGCCACAAACTGTAGCTTGAGCAGCAGCAATACTGTAGCATGGAGTTCGGTTCAGCTAAGCCATGTTATCTTCCAAAAATATATGTATAAGGAGATCATTTATTGATGAAAGAGAACGTGAATGAAACTGGGATCCAAACCAAAGGTAAGTGAAAGATAAACTTATATAAAACAGTTTAAAAAGTTAGGAAAGTTCTAAAAATGTACGAAAATAGATCCAAAACAATGATATTTTCCCTTTCAAAGTTCATCTCTAATCAAAAATTAACCTGATGGTTCCAGTAATTCAGCACTGTAGATGTGCCCATGCCAACTGGTCTTCACCTGTTCCTTTCTGTCCTTTCATTGCCTGCAGACTCTCTCCTTGATCCAGAGAGGACCCTGGCACTGGATAGCTAATAGGTGGTGATGTGGACACCCAAAGAAGAACCCAGCCTTCTATAAACAGAAGGAAACAAAAGACTTGGGCCCAATGTCACATGAGGGTGGATTTAGGTGAGTAAAAGGGGTATTTAGGTAGGGTTTTTGTTATACCAGTGATTAGTTAGAGGGGGAAGGGGGGTTCCAATTTAAAGCATATTTTTAACCCTATGAACCCCTATTTTTCAGATAACAGTAAAGCACACAAAGCACAAAGTTTCAACTAACTAAATATTTTTGGATGAATTTTGCACTCCTAGCAAAGGACACCATTCAGTTGCTAGAAGATGGCAATGGTTTGGGATTCATTTTATTTAAAATATTGTCCATATTTATGCAACATGCATACATAAAATATTTGCTTAACAAGTAAGCATTTAGTGCATAGCATTGGTTTCCCAAAACAATATGGGCTACCTAAACTGACAACCCAGCAGGGCAGCTTACTTGGCATCTCCATTTGTCTGAAATTTTGGGTTCACCCTGCTTATGAATGCTTAGTCACTGCTCATTGAGACTTTACTGAAGAAGTAGAAGATGTTCAATTATCAAAAATAATGTTCACATAATAGGTGCACTAAAACCAGCAGTGCACCACCTTAAAAGCACTTGTATACATCCAAATACATGCCCCTTTAAGATAAAGACCTAAGCATCACCAATCAGTGTAATCCAGTGGCTTCCGGGTAATGATGACATCACTAGGCCCCACCTTGACATATTGCATCATTGTTCTCCTAAGTTTCTCAGAGGGTTTTATAGTAGCTACTGGATTACACTGATTGGTGATGCTTAGGTCTCTAGCTTAAAGGTGATATGTATCTTGATGTATACAAGTGCTTTTAAGATTGTGCACTGCTGGCTTTAGTACACTTATTATGTAAGTGGCTTGCATATGCATTTTAAGAAAGTTCCATTTGTTTTTTTTAAATCAATAAATTTTTATTGAATATTTCGACAATACATCATAAGAAAAAGGAAAAAGGGATACAAGGAAAGGAGAACAATGAAGATCCATGTTACACTCTTGGAAGTACATACTTGTGAGGTTAGGTGTAGATACACCTATTGACAATAAGGTAAATAAACGAAAATTCCAGTTACTGCCCTATTAATGGTGACTATACCCTGTTCACTCTTGCCGTTGAACTGGGTGTGGGATGTTCTGTGGTACTCTGGGTCAGCACTTGTGTCGTCTGTAAGTGGTGCTGATTATTAGGTTGAAGGGGGTCCAGATGCCTCCTGACCTTCCGGCCACCCCTATGGGTGCTAACTGTGGCCGGGAGGGGGCATGGATTGGGATTTTATGGATATGGGCGTGCTATCACCAGGAGTATTCACAGCTTCGTATAAAACTTAGCGTCAGAGATGTTAAGTTACCTGTGAAGGTTAGGGGAGGGGTTCAGAGATATAATTTTTTCCATCTGGACCACAAGGCCCATTTCGTGGCAGTCTTTGTGGTTGTGCCGGTGGTGTTGGCCATGATTTGTTCATACGAGCAATGAAGGTCAATTGCCTGGATTACCTCTTGGATTGATGGGGGGGTGGGGGATTTCCAGTTCCTAGTAATACTGATTTTTGCTGCTAGTAATACATTGACAATAATGTGACACGTGTGGGGAGGAAAATCTTCTATGGTTAATGAGAGGAGTGCTAGCTCTGGGGCTGGTTGGGTGGGTATGCTTGTTATTTCTGTAAGCAGTTCAAAGACCTTGGACCAGTAGGTGCAGATTTTGGGACATGTCCATAGGGTGTGGTAGAGATCTCCCTGGTCCCCACACTTCCTCCAACATAAGGGAGATGCCTTCGAGCTGAAGCTCGCCATTCTTTTGGGGGTTAGGTACCATCGCTGTGCTATTTTTAGTGTCATTTCCCAAAGGGTAGAATTGCTAGTCGCTTGGAAAGTGTGTGTAAGGGCTGTCCGCCATTGTTGCAGAGTGAAGGATTGGTTTAAATCTCTCTCCCAGCTCTCATGTGGTTTTAGCTTATGTATAGAGTTTCCCTGTTGGATTGCTCTGTGGCACAGCGCAATGGCTTTTGTGGTTGTGTTAGTGGAGGAGAGGTATTGCCACAGGAGCTGTGGGGATTTCATGGGCCAGCAGGTAGTGTGTGAGAGGAAATGGTGGATGCGTATGTAGGTGAAGGTGTGGGAGGCAGCAAGGTTGAATTCTTCTCTCAGGGAGGCAAAGGGTTTGATCTGATTAGTGTCTCCAATAAATAGATCGTTGATGTAGCAGATACCC
>BLSH010310833.1:99472-121396 GCA_018402905.1 Glandirana rugosa
GCGGCCTTTTGCCGCGGTTTACCCGGATAAATTCGGACCTCTGAAGGTTCTGGTTCACGACGAGCGAGATGTCGCAAGGGCTGGACATGCGGAGTCGAGGCCTGTGGACAAGGGCACAAACAAGACGGAGGACAACTGGGCCGAACAGGACTGGACGACAGACGATGGACGTGGCTGGGGCCGATGGGTGCTGGTAGGCTAACAGACGAGGAAACATGGAGACGACGGGCGGGCAATTGCTTGGAACGAACCTGAGACTGATGGGCAAACGGACTAGGAGAACATGGAAGGACGGACGGACAACGGTTGGGTCGGACATGCTGGTAGGTAGATGAACGTCACTTGGTCTTGGAAGTCTCCAGGCTTAAATAGGCCCATTTGGCGCCGTTTTCCGGCGCGTGCACGCGCACGGGAGCGCGCGCGCACGCGAGCGCGCACGGGAGCGCGCGAGCGCGCAAATGTGCGCACCACCGCGGAAATGACAGATTTAGCCAGAAATTTGTTCTTTTCCTAACAGGGCCAGTACCATCAAGTACCTTGGCGTACAGGTCTCCCGCTCCCTGTCGGACTACACTGACCTTAATCTTGAGCCCCTATATGGTGTCCTCAAGACCAAGATGCAAACCTGGTCACGCCTCCCCCTTGGAGTGATGGGGCGCATCAGCCCGGTAAAAATGGTCCTTCTCCCAAAACTGTTATATATCTTCTGGCATGCTCCATGCTCCATCCCAATGCGCTCCCTAAAGGCTATGGAATCCATCATTAACACCTTTATCTGGGGGTCCTCTTGCCATAAGCTACCCTGGCGGGCCCTTAAGCTCCCAACTGCCTCGGGCGGGACGGCTGTCCCAGACCTTTTGCTCTATTACATAGCCTCCCAACTATCCCACTTTTATCATCTAAACCATGGAGATAGGGTTAGGTATGTCACACTTGAATGTATGCACACACCAGCTCCAATTGCACAACCCTTCCAGGCCTTGTTTAGGGGTCCTGGGGGGGTGCCCCATGCCTACACTATGGGCCCTATGACCACTCATTATTGTAGGATATGGCAGCTTGCCCAGAGGTGCAGCGGAGCTCCCAGGTTCCACTCACACACCCCCCTGTGGAACAACCCACATCTACCTGAGGTACTCTCTGTCCCAGGCAGCTGTCTCTGGATAGCCAGGGGAATCATTTTCCTCTCACAGGTGGTGGTGGATTGCTCAATTAGGAGCTTCCGATCCCTGAAGGAGCAATGCACTCTTCCCAATCGCATGTTATTCTGATACCTGCAGCTTCGCCATGCTCTCTACTCGCAATTCAGTGGCGTCATCCCGGATCTCGACGTGCTGCCTATGGTGGACGTCATGCTTGGCCAGGACCCCAAAAAAACGTATAACCCAATTCTACAATCACCTTGTGGCTCCGGGTGCCTCCGCTCAGTCGGACCGGTTACGGGCCCGCTGGGTGACAGATCTTGGTGACATCGATGATGAGGACTGGGATGAGGCGCTGGCCACCTGTAAACTGGCATCCCCCAAACTCTCGGACCGCCTTACCCAATTGTTTATCCTGCACCGATCATATATCACGCCGTGTCGCATTCTAAAATACAACTCGAATTACAACCCTTCATGCCCACAGTGCGGCGATATAAATAGCACCTTTCTTCATCTCCTTTGGACTTGCCCCTCTGTTCAGGGGTACTAGATCCAGGTCGTCCGGTTCCTTCATGATCAGATGGGCTCCCCCTCACTCTCTGCCCCCGCCGCTGCCTGCTAGGGATCCTGTCTCTCCCTGAGGAGGAGAAATACCTCAACATATTCTTGCAGGAAACATTGTTCACTGCGAGGATGCAGATTGCTAGAACATGGCTGAGGGGGGCCCCTCCTACCTTGCAGCAGTGGATCAAAGCAGTCAATGATACCCTCCCCTACAAAAAGGTGCTGTATGCCCACAGGGGGTGCCAGGACAAGTATAACAAGATCTGGGATAGATGGCTTGGGGATTCCGATACATGTGACGAGATAGCCATTGCTTGATATGCCTGCTTAAAGTATTGTTATGACATGCTCTTCTCCCACATGTGATGTGGGCACTTTACCAGAGACTGTTGTGTACCTGTCAACTGTCATTTTCTCCTGCATCCTTCTTGTGGTGCATGTTGCACCTCTTCAATGACTATTGCTGTATCCTCTGTGAATTATACTCAATAAACAATTCTGTTTGTATTAAAAAAAAATGTCCTTTACCTTACAAAGTTTTTATTTTTTACATCACTTACTTTTGAGCAACACATGTCATACTAGTATTTTATAGTCGTTCGAAACGTAACACATTGCCCTACACTTCACAGACCTAGCTCCTCACACAACATACCTTACACAGTATATCTCTATTAGATTGCAAGCTTCCTGAAGGTAGGGACCGATGTGAACACACAATATACATACAAAGCACCACGCAAACCGTCAGCGCCATACAAGTACCTGAAATAAATAAATAAATCAAAGGAGAGAGAAAGGGAATGTGGCTAGAAGCCTGTGTCATCCTTTTACACAGAAACACACAGAACGAGGGGGAGAGGAGGGGTCAAATCATCTCTCTCAATATTAAACTCACATAGACTCTCAAACATAAGTAGCGAAACGTATGTTATAACCCGTCTGTAACATTATCACATTCACTACAGGGAGAACAGAATGCATTTAACCTCTTCATAAAACAACATTTCTCATCACAACACAAAGAACTCAACGCATACACACATCCTACACGCCACTATTTCAGCGGTCAGCTCATCATCCCCCACATTCAGACAAATCTCATTGCTCTGAGACTTCTACAATCCACATACTTTTTTTTCTTTTGTGAGACTTGGCAGGCTTCGGGACATAAGGGGGAGGGTGGCTTGGAGAACAGCATGAGGGAGTGTGTGGGTCTATCTATTTCTGACTCACACTCGTGTAATTTCTGAAAAATCTTATTATGATTTATTACTAGAGAACCTTTTTCAGAGGAAAAATAAAATAGTAATCTACATACACATTCAGGACAAGTCCTTTAAACATTCCTTTTAAGCTACAGGAAGAGAAAGCAAAAGTATTATGATCACGAAGTGCACTGCCGTCGGTCTTTATCTTTGTTTCTCACTTATGTTTGGGGGTTCCAGACAGCCCTGATGCTTATCAAAGTGCTTTTCTTATTTCTCTATATACTCGTGGGTCCCAGACAGCCCTGATGCTTATCAAAGCGGGAGTCCCAGACTTCCCAGTGCTTACCACAGCATCCTAACTGGCCAGTTAGTTTTATTTTTATCTCAACAGGAGGATATTATTTTAGCCTTTCAGATTCAAATGGGTCTTGGAGACACCCATACCTACAGCAATGTAATCTCCGTCAAAAAGACAAATATTACTTACCGAAAAGACCTTGTAAAACTAACAAGTAACATGACACTGGGGAAAATGGCTAATTGGGCCCAATGGTTTAGACATTAATGACTGTGTATTGAGTTATTTTGAGGGGGCAGTAAATTTACACTGTTATACAAGCTGTACACTCACTACTTTGCATTGTAGCAAAGTGTCATTTCTTCAGAGTTGTCACATGAAAAGATATAATAAAATATTTACAAAAATGTGAGGGGTGTACTCACTTTTGTGAGATACTGTATATCAAGGAATTGTATTTATGGATTTTTTAAAATATATTTCAATATAATCACTGGTATTGATTGCACCTATCACACTGAGGGGTCTAATAGAAGAAGCATCATCATATTATTTCTTGATTGTTCTATTTTTACTTTATTGTACTTTTCACAGATTGATGCATATAAGGTTGCCATTTAGTTTTAAGTTGCATGGCATTGTTTGATACATTGCCCATGGGTCACATGAGGAGTCACATGAGGTTGCCTAGGGCTCTCATGAGGCGCACGAGTGACAGGATGTCATATGATGTCCACTCAAGATAGCAGTGCTCCAGCCCAGCCATATTATTACAAAAGGCCTGGTGGCAGGTGGTAAAACAAAAATGATTTATTGTTAATATCATCTTTTATCAGAAAATGTAATTACTACTAAAACATAAAAATTAGAATCAAGTCCTATTACCCATAGCAAGAGACTAAAACCACATAAATTAAGACTATGATGGCGAGGGAAGGGCTTCTTTAACCACATGCTAACAGTTGATCTGTTCTTCTTTGAACAGGTACCAGGAGCTGCATGTCAAGACCATCCTTCATTCTTTGTTGCAGCAATGACCAACTCACTATGAGGACCACAGGTAAGTGCAGTGATAATATGAGCAAACACCAACAAAAAAGATGGGCGAGAGCAGAAAAAAATGCAGCTTGATTGATGTGTTGCATATGCTTCTGCTCCCGTTTCATCCAAGTAATATCTAAACAGTCACAAACAAAAAAAATCACTAGCCAGTATAATTACTCAATTATAAGGCACCCACCCTGACCATAGCCAATTCAACAAAAGTTTGGAAGTTAAAAATGTCAAGTCAAATGTCCAAGAAAAATACAGAATCAGATCAATACAAACTTGGCAACCCCCATGCCGACTCAATGCAGTTTAACTGAAGAATAAACATAGAAATTTCATGATTCATTGTTGCTATATTTTTTCCAGATGTTTCAGGAGATTCAAGCAAGAGCAGAATAGACAATTAGTAAGTCAGAGAAAAAAATGATTAACTGATATGTATTGAATGTATTACCATAGTAAAAAAAAAACAGAAATAACATTTAGCCAATACTGTCATGCAGCCATATATGAGCTTATGTTGAAGGAGCTACTAATTAACCAATATTAATCTGAAGCAAAACTAAATACTTTTTTATATGTTTGGAGGACAGGAAAATTCTTATATGTTTGCTCCTGGCCCCAAATATCTGAACATGGTGAACTTAAAACAGAACAAAGCAAGCTATTGTGTGAGTAAGCTTGACATGCCCGACCCGGAAAGATTCAGATTTAGCCAAATCTCCAATTTCCTACACAAAATATGGAGAGAAAAGCCTCTCCCCCCTAGTTTCATGACATATGAACTGTGGTGTGGTCAGCCTGTTGAACAAAAAGGTGGCATCTCGGTCATCTATGGGGCTCTCACTCTCCCTGCAATTAAATCTGCCTACATGACAGCTTGGGAATTTGACCTCCAATTCCAGTGGGATGTCGATACATGGCAGAATGCCCTTTTCAAACCTTTTAAAGGTATCTTGAACACAACAATCTCAGAGGCCAGCCTCAAAGTCCTCTCGAAGTGGTACCTCACCCCAGCTAAACTTTCAAGGCTCTATCCGACGGCAGGTCCCCTCTGTTTCAGAGGCTGCCAGCTCACAGGCACTATGGCCCATGTGTGGTGGGAATGCCCTAGAATATGCCCATTCTGGTCCAAAATATTTAGCTTAATCAAGAAGGTCACAGGCTATCAACTACCAAGGTCCCCTACCATTGCTTTGCTTAATGAGCACATCCCAAAAATTCCCAAGCACACCCATAAATTGATCCATCATATTCTTCTTGGGGCAAAGATCACCATCGCAAGGTTGATGGCTCAGGAAAAACTGGCCAGCATTTTATCTGATATGTACACAAATTCAAAGTGATCTGGCAGCCCTGGGTGACACATGTGGGAATCTCTTTTATCCCCGGCATCCCAACAACCAAAACTTCCCTCAACTTTGATCTAGTTGGCTTAACACTTCCCCCTACTTCTTTCCCTTAGTCTCCCCTTCTTTCTCATTCTCTTTCTATCCCTTCCTCCTACTGTATTTGTTCTCCTGCACAGGCCCAAGCAAGAAACAAGGTACTAACCCCGGGTGACGGGGCACTTCTGATGTAGCTAGTCAAACAGATTTCAAGCTTGCTTTCCCTGATGGTCCTTACAATGCCCGTGGCCAGCCCAGAGCTTTCTCTGGTGGGGGGAGCCACCAACTCCGGCACAGCGTGGTCCCTTCTGGGGTGCTGGAGGCTCTAGGGGCATCTCCCTCCTGTCCCCTCGCTCCGTTATGTCATAGTGCTTGGGGCCCGTCAGATCCAGTGGGGCTAATCTAATTCAGCTTTCTGTTGGTTTCTAATCAATGTTAGCAGTGCATTATGTTCTTTTGCTCTATGCTCATTGTGTTCGGATATATAAAACTTGCTTCACTGTGCACAAAAGATTCAGGTGTAAACCTATATGTTACGTTATTTCTTGAAAATCCTAATAAACTCTTTTGAAAATAAAAAACAGAACAAAGCATCTTATAATAACATTAATACTACCAAATCTAGCTTCCACCTAGCTGTTAAAGTGCTTGTAAACTCTGTTACACCACTTTTACCTACAGGTAAGCCTATAATAAGGCTTACTTACCTTTAGGTACCGTGAATATCTCCTAAACTTGCACAGTTTAGGAGATATTCAGTATATGCGCTGCTGCTGGTGTCAATGGCACAGGCGCACTGGTGCCTTTTCTTCAGGACCCGAACGGTGACCAGCGGCTCCCGCAAACCCCGGAGCCGCGAACCCAGAAGTAACTCAAGTGGATAATGTCGGACCTGTACTTGGAGTGCCAACGCCGATTCAGGGCATTGTTCTAAGGTCAGTATTTCATAATGAGCTAGTATGCAATGCATACTAGCTTATTATGCCTTTCGCTTGCAGGTTTTTTTTTGCTGAGGTTTACAACCTCTTTAAGTTTCAAACATTTATACACTAAAGAACAGAGAAGATGTATCATAGGAAGGGACTTGGAGGAAAGATGAGTACACAACATGCATTGATTGTCTATCCAGAATAAAATTCTACAATTCCAAAAATGTTCACCCCAAGACTCTTAGGGTGGTTTCACATGGAAGTTCTGTGTGTGGGGTTCGCTTTTGCTCAGAGGGGATCGATCTGCTGGCAGGCAGTGTGCTCTCCGCTATGGGAAATCGGATGAGAACGATCCGTCTGTCTGTTTTCATCCGATCTGATCCCCAGATGGATGGAAAAATAGGGTTTCCATTCGTCTGACTTTACGGTGCAGGATCGGATCGGAGAGCGGCGGAGGTCAGTGGACATGTCACCGCTGACATCCGTCACTCCATAGAGGAGAATGGAGCGTCTGTGTGAAAGGGGCCTTACTGTGTTTTTAGTGAAACCTTTTGAAACCCAAATGGGGCAGTATATCAAAATGCACTGGCAGCAGCATTCCTTAAGCTTAAATTTTCATCCACAAGAAAATCGTCCTGCAAAACCAATCTACCCCTGAAAAGTTAAGCCCGATAAAGCCTTCAAGTCCTCCTTCAAAACAGAAGACAAATGAATATGAGCGTAAGGAGGGTGCAAACCAAATTCCCATTGCCTGCCACTGTCACAAGCAGAGATTTATCAAACAAGAAATTATCATTAAAAAAATAAACTAAACATAGGAGGGATAGGTAAAAAGCCAATTGAATATCAACTTTGGCTAAAAGAGCGCCTTTCTCAAGAGCCCTTCACTTGTTAAGGATGCCGTCAAAGAAATAATGAGAGACTAAAATAAAATCAGAAGCAATATCATGTTTGAGTGAATCCTCTTTAGGAAAAGGTAAGATCTTTTGAGAAAAAAAAAATATTTGTCCATTTTCAGTTCCACCCTTTATTAATTTTACAATTTGTCTTCTGGTCCTGGTTCCTAGGAAGAACATACTTTCTGGTTGTTATCCAAGTATGAAACTGAAAATGGACCAGCAACTCTATCAAGCTAAAGTTTTTTTCCTCAATTATGTGTTCTAAACTATTAATGGAATTACATTTTATTCTACAAACACAAACCCTTTAGAACCAATCTACCCATCCTGTTGTCTGGGTAGATTAACAGCCAAGGCAACATGCTTGAACCACTTGCCAACCGCCCCATGTATATGTACTGTGGGGCATGAAATCACGTACCTGTACGTGATCGCCCCCAATCAGCGGGTTCGGCGGACCCGAAGTCTGCTGGGACCCGCCGATCATTCCTGACAGAGGCAGAATGGCAGTCTGCCTATGTAAACAAGGCAGATCCCCATTCTGTGACAAGGGAAGACAGAGATCCTGTGTTTCTGTTAAGCAGGAACACAGATCTCTGTCTTCTCACAGTAAAAGCACCCCCACACACACACACAGTTAGAAAGCACTCCCTAGGTACACATATAACCCTTTGATCACCCCTGATGTTCAGAGGCGGCTCTAGGCCTTGTGAGGCCTTAGGCAAAACCTAGACATGAGGCCCTACTCACGCCCATAATGGGAAAAATAATTAAAGTCATAAAAAAAATTAACTTTATACATTGCATATATTAAGAGCTAGTGCTGGTGTCAGTGTCAAATTATGCGGTTGCGAGGCCCCTGTGAGAGTGAGGCCTTAGGCGACCGCCTAATTTGCCTAATTAGCCTAATTAGAGAGCCTACCTCTGCTGATGTTAACTCCTTCCCTGCCAGTGTCATTAGTACAGTGACAGTGCATATTTATAGCACTGATCACTGTATTGGTGCCACTGGTCCCCAAATTGTGTCACTTAGTGTCTGATTTGACACTATAACTTTTGCGCAAACCAATCAATATATGTGTATTGGGATTTTTTTTTTTACCAAAAACATGTAGCAGAATACGTATTGGCCTAACCTGATGAAGAATTTCGATTTTTTACTTTTTTTTATTGGGTGTGTTTTATAGCAAAAAGTAAAAAAAAAAAGTTTTTTTTTTTTTTAATTGTCTGCCTTTTTTATTTATAATGCAAAAAATAAAAACTACAGAGGTGATCAAATACCACCAAAGAAAAGCTCTATTTGTGGGAAGAAAAGGACATCAATTCTATTTGGGTACAGCGTTGTGCACGACCATGCAATTGTCAGTTAAAATAATGCAGTGGCGTATTGCAAAAATGGCCTGGTCATGAAGGGGGGTAAACCTTCTGGAGCTAAAGTGGTTAAAGGCTCATTAGAGTAAGAGCTTTTGAGAAAAAGCTATTTTCAAGTTGATTGACTAGCATGCTTCTTGATACATTTGAAAACAGGATGTTGACTCCTGTACCTGCAAGATGAATTCCCCTTACATTATCTGGCCTTAAAAACAAATGTTGTAGTGTGATATCAGCGTGGAGAGACATAGAACAGGGCTCTGTTCAGTGCTACTAGACTGTTGTGGGCTATAGTGTGCTATTGTAATTCTATTGTCCATGTAGAATATCAGTTTAGTGTGAATCTAGTGATCATTTAGTCAGTGTGAGTGTAGTGAGTGACCACCATTCATTTTTATATTAGTGTGAATCTAGGGATAGTTCAGTCAGTGTGAGTGTAGTGTGACCACCATTCATCTTTACATTAGTGTGAATCTAGGGACAGTTCAGCCAGTGTGAGTGTAGGGACCGTTAAACACAGTATATTTTATTGTGTTACTGCAAATTAAGCGTTGTATATTTCAATGCGTTACCTACTGTTTAACGCAGGATAGTTCAGTGTGTTACTGCAAGTTTAACGCCGTATATTTCAGTGCATTTCTGCAAGTTTAATGCAGTATATTTCTGTGCGTTACTGCAAGTTTAATGCCGTATATTTCAGTGCGTTATGTGCAGTTTAACACAGTTTATTTCTGTGCTTTAGTGCGTGTTTAACGCAGTATATTTCTGTCCATGGACTGCAAGTTTTTTTTTTTTTAAATACGTTTTTATTGGTTTTTCCAAAGAGTATGGTAAAACAAAGGGTATATTCCAATCGATACAAAAAGATAGCTTTAGTACAGAAATATGTAACATTTCAACCCTTAGGCACATTCTGTTATATAGTATAATACAATGAGAGTAACCATTTGAAAAATGAGCATTAGACATGGCATAGTAATACACATAGGTATTCCATTTATACCCTTTCATGTGTTGGGTGTAAGGTGAAGACGTGTTCCCTCCCTCTCCCTCCGACACCCCATCTGGGAACAAACTGTGTCGAGGGGAAGGGGAGGCCACACGCTCCGCCTCTGTATTAAGAAGTTATATAGTGCCATGGACTGCAAGTTTAACGCCATATATTTCAGCGTGTTACTGCAAATTAATTGCCGTATATTTCAGTGTGTTACCTTCCGTTTAACACAGTATAGTTCAGTGCGTTACTACAAGTTTAACACCTTACATTTGAGTGTGTTACTGCAAGTTTAACGCCATATATTTCAGTGCGTTAGTGCAAGTTTAACACAGTATATTGCAGTGCGTCAGTGCAGTTTTACTGCAGTATATTATAGTGTATCACTCACCTCAGTCTGCCCCCGCTATAACTCATGACCTCTCAGCGGCCTCCACTGACAGGGATGATGGTATATCGCAGGGTGTCCCAGGTCCTTCCTGCACATCTGCCAGCAGTGCACCACCAGCTGTAGACATTAGCTGGCAAATTTCTCTGCCCCATCTGCTGCAGTGGAAAAACAATACAATCATTGACACCCCCATGCCCAGTGTCTAAATGCAAGGTTGTCAAAGCTGCTGGCTCTACAACTTCTGCCTTTCCATCTGGTGGATTCTGCTTAAATTTGCAGAATGTGCTGTACCACGATGGCAGGTTCCCAGTCACTATTTATTTTCACGTAAGACCATTCCAGCTTTTTACCATCACATGCAAGGCAATGTTATGGCATTGTTGAGCAAGGCAGTCAGCTGCAAAGTCCTCGTTATTGCTAACAAGTGCTCCAGCAAGCATGGTCAAGGACAATATATTTAATTCACAGCACACTGGGTGACTCTGCTTGCAACTTGGAAGAATGTAGGACAGGGCTCAGTGCTTTAGCTTGTTGTGCTCCCACATCTCCATACAGCTGGTGATGGTGCGAGATTTATCATCTCTACCCCCTCCTCCTCCATGCCCTCTTCTGCTGAACTGTCCTATGAACCTCAATTACCTCCTAAGCATTCAAGGGACTATTCAATAAGTCAGGCTAAAAGGTGCCGTGCAGTGCTTCAGCTGGTGTGTCTAGGGGACAGGAGGAGAGATTCTTGCAGTTCTGCAGGTGCAGGCCCAGAGGTAGTTCACACCACACCAACTGGAGGCAGGAATGGTGGTATGTGATAATGACACAAACCACCTGTCTGCCCTTAGACAGAGGGCATTATATTTAAAGGCAACCTATAGGGCATAGCAGACAACTATGTCAGCTTTTGGTTCTAAAATAAACTCAGACTTTTTGAAGGGAAATAGATCAATAGTGTACATAGCATCCACTTCCCAAGATATTTACAAAAATGCATTAAAGACCAAGGAGGTATTGCGCCCCAGATGTTCAGTAACCCTCTGGTCATAAATCCATTTTGCCTCTTTTCTAAGTATTTTCTTGTCAAAGTCGCCCCCCTGAGGATTGGGGAGGACATTCTCTAACACGAAAAAAGAAATGAAGGAAGGGTCAAAGCTGTGATGAAGTGCCCCCTACAGCCCCCTCCACAATCTCCGGGGGTATGTAGTGGCTATGCACAAGTCTGTCCCGAATAGAGGTTGATCTTTTAAAGACCACCTCAGGCCAATCTCGGATATACTTGGATACTATAGCATCTTTTGACAAAAAATGCCAATTTTTGGCTAAGCGTTGTCTAAATACATCTTGTTGTCCACTAAAAGTAGTTATACGTTTGGTAGTGTTACATTTGGTCCGTTTCTTGGAGTTGAAAATAAGACCCTCCCTGTCATTCAATTTGGCTCTCTGGTAAGCTTTTTTCAGTACCTTTTTGCTATAGCCCCCGGCTTTTAATCGGTTAAATAATGCCCATGCTTCTTCTTCAAAATCCCCATCCCTGGCACAGTTCCTCCGCAGTATACCATATAGTCAATATTTGAGACTGCGAAGGAACTGTGCCAGGGATGGGGATTTTGAAGAAGAAGCATGGGCATTATTTAATCGATTAGGAGCAAAAAGGTACTAAAAAAACTTCCATGCTGCTCTGACCGAGTGATGAGACATTTCCTGACCTGGACTGCTGCCAGAGCTGTATAAGAGGCCTCTTCGGACTCCATCACCAGATGCATGATCGGATGTCATTATACTGATAAGAACCCGGGAGACACCAATGAGTGGTGCTGGACTTGTATATACACAGCAGAATTGTGCTGAGAAGGCATGCTGAAGGCTGCAGACACACTGAAAGGTGTATGGTTATACATCCCTGCAAGCCAGACAAGGGAAGCCTTTTTGGATACTACTGCATGGTATCGATGCACTGCTTTATTAAGTTTAAGCCTGCCGCTCTTTACAACCCCAGGTTGGGGTTTATTGGTATATTGTTTAATTTTTTATAACAAACTGGCACCTTTGGCTATACTAACAATCATACATATTTGCTGATTTGCACAAGTTTTTTGACTTGATTTGTATGTTTTTGGTTTGCACACACTGCGCTGAGGAATTTGCCTATGTGTGTTACCATTGAACCGCAGAATTTGCACATGTTTTATTGAATTGCACATTAGCTATATTGCACTGAATTATCCCTTTCTCTGTCGATTTGCACATTTTTTGCAGGTTTGCACATATTGCACTGAGCAATTTCTTCAGTTTTGCCACTGAATTGCAGAATTTGCATATTTATTGCTGAATTGCACACTAGTTACATTGCACTCCTAAAAATACTTTTTCTTTCGTCCATCATTTTATTGCGCATATCAGGTTTACCAATAGTGTACCCATTCAAACACTTGCACAATATATATTTTAGTATAATGATTTCATAGAAATTGCACATTTTATCCTTTCTGGCAGTGCCAACTCACCATATACATTGTAGTCTATGTATTCCCACTACCCAGGGGAGTGAGTATTAAGGCAAAATCCTATGCAGATTGCCAAACGGTGGGGGTTGTCTCTATGGTCACATGCAAATGTGGTGCATTTTATATTGGGAAAACTAAAAGAACTTTGGGTAGGTGGGTGCAGGACCAGCTTTACTACCTGGACTCAGGACTTCTATATACACTCATTTGTAAACATGTGGGGCTTCTTCACAGCTTTGACCCTCCCTTCATCTCTTTTTTCGTGTTAGAGAATGTCCTCCCCAAACCTCGGGGGGGGGGGGGGCAACTTTGACAAGAAAATACATAGAAAAGAGGCAAAATGCATTTATGACCAGAGGGCTACTGAACTTCCAGGGCTCAATACCTCCTTGGTCTTTAACCACTTCCACACTGCCTACCGTATATTCACGGTGGCAGTGTGGACGTGTCCCGCAAATCGCCATAAAAAAACAGTGATCTGCGGGTGGCCGCTAGGGGGCACGCGCCCGCCGTACTCCTGAGGAGTGTGCCCGCGGCTCGGGCGGACCCGATGTCCGCCGGCGAGCCGCGATGAGCGGCCACAGCTAAAGAACAGGGAACCACCGATGTAAACTCGACGGTTCCCCGCTCTGTTAGTGGGGGCATAGGAGATCTACTGATCCCTATCACTGGGATCAGTTAGATCTCTTATGCCCATGGTAGCCCAGCTCCCCCACAGTTAGAACACACCCAGGGAACAGAGTTAACCCCTTCACTACACCCTGCAGGTTAACTCCTTCAATGCCAGTGACATTTATACAGTAATCAATGGACATTTCAATTTCTGATCGCTGTATAAATGTCATTGGTCCCAAAAAAGTGTCAAAATGGTCCGACATGTCCTCCCCAATATCGCAGTACCGCTAAAAATCGCAGATCGCCGCCATTACTAGTAAAAAATAAAATAAAAAAAACCCCCAGAAATTAATTCTCATCATCCGTAAACCCAGCCACTTTTGCGCAAACCAATCAATAAACGCCGATTGCAATTTTATTTACCAAAAATATGAGGAAGAATATAAATCGGCCAAAACCGATGAAAAAAAATGTTTTTTTATATATTTTTTTTGGATTTGTATTTTAGCAAAAAGTAAGAAATTTGGGTTTTTTTGCAAAATTGTCGATCTTCTTTTGTTTATAGCGGTGATTAGAAATGACGCAGAGGCGATCAAATCTCACCAAAAGAAAGCTCTATTTGTGGGAAAAAAAGGACGCAAATTTAGTTAAAGCGACGCAGTGCCGAATCGCAAAAAGTGCTCTGGTCCTAGCCTGGGAAATCCTTCCGGGGTTGAAGTGGTTAATGCATTTTTGTAAATATCTTGGGAAGTGGATGCTATGTACACTATTGATCTGTTTCCCTTCAAAAAGTCTGAGTTTATTTTAGAACCAAAAGCTGACATAGTTGCCTGCTATGCCCTATAGGTTGCCTTTAAATATAGTGCAATTGGAGCTTTGTGAGTTTTGCTGCATTAATAATGTATTATTATAGTTTTTGTATCTTCCTGCAAATCATTGTGAAATGTGTATTTCCTCCACTAGATGGTGCCGTGTGATGCTGTCCAAGGGCTGTGCCACCCACTCTGCTTGGCTTCATGACAGACGTTCGGGTGCCTATGAGTGACAGGGGGCATATCAGCCCTCTTCTTATCCTGCAGCTATGTCAGCTGTGGGGAGATGGCATGTTGCTGGCAAGCCTCCAGGAGCAGTCATGGCCTTGGCGGCCCCTGGTAGTGAAATGCACGGGCGCTGTCGGACATCCTTCCTGACTCTGTCATTTCCGGTCACATTGCTTTTAGAGTGGCCGGGGACGCCACACACACTGGAAGCTTTCCGGAGGTGTGTGTCCCCGGCCTGTAATTCATTGAGGTAAGACTGACGGTACAAATGCCTTGTATTTATCTTTAAGCTAATGTCCTGTGGAAATGGTGAGAAGTGGATCCTTGAGGACCTAATGTGCCTGGGATGCTGACTCTATGGTGGATATTCAGCAGACTGTGGTTACTTTCCCCAATATAGGCTAATAGTCAGCATGTATTTGGCATTATATGCACAATGACAGGTGCGGGAAGGGAAGGTTGCAGCCTCTTGTACAAGGATGCCCTGATCCCACCAAGAATTAGGTAAATGATGAGATATGGAGATCAGTGAAGGTGTCTATTTTGATATATGGGGAGAGAATGGTGAATGCCACATAGATATACACATAGATATTTTTTGTTATTATAGATTACGGGGGTTCACCACAGTATAAATTCTACTAGTGATCCAACGCTCGTCAGCCAGGGTTGGTGGTTCTGGTACCGCCGACCACTTGGCAATAATCTTGGGGGGCCAACCTGCAGCTGCACTACGTAGCGCCACATACCGGTGAAGGAAACAAAATGGTGAGCACTTTTTACTGTTACTAAATAAATGTAAAATTAAACGGCATGTATTTGTTTAAATGTTAGACATATATACAGTGGGAGTTATCCTGAAGAAGCAGAGTGTCTGCGAAACGTCGATTTATATCTCCACATGCCAAGCAAGCCATGTGTCTAATACGCTTGGATACGGTTTATGTAATATGTATTATATGCCTATAAGTTTTTAAACGAAGCACTTTTTTATATAATTATGCATTTAATAAAATATATATCTTTTAAGTAAAGATTTGTACAAGTGTGCTCACTTCTGACACTGATCGCTTACTAGCCAAGTGGGCTACTGATCGTTATAACCAGGAGGACTACTGATCGCTTATGAGCTAGGAGGGCTGAGTTTATGATTTCTGGATGTTGATGGTGACAACCCTTACTAGGGATATCCTTTTGATTGTTATTTTGAACTTTCTTTTGAAATAAACATGGGCTACAATGCCCTCAAACAGAGATCCTGGCTGTCACAAACTCACTGAAAACGTACCTACCATGAGAGCTAAACCCACCCCCCCTGCCACAGTGCATATCATTGCAATTTTAGACAGCAAGGCCAAGTCTTGCTTTCATCATGAGTCCCTTTTATAGGTTTATAGGCGCCACCGACACCCAAAGCTCAATGTTTCCGCACCTGTTACTTCTATCCAAAGTCTGTGGAATAAACACCAGAATTTATCCAAAAAATCTCTAATCTTATTCCCAGTGCACTACATTGTGGCCGCATCATACAGGCTGTCTCCCCAAGCCATTGCTTACAAAATAAAGAAAGCTTGCAGGGAAAATGTTGTTTTTTTGGCTTTACAAATGCAATTATTATTGCAGCAGCTTCTATACACAGTACAAATGTGCCACTTTACATGTAGACTAAGGGGACCCCCCAGGCACTATATTGAAAGGAATTTTTAATTTTTATGCTTTCACTTCAAGCATCAATAAATCACTGTTCATTTATTAATTACACTTTTTATAAACTTTTTTTTTAATAATACATGCCCCCCAGGGCACCACCCGGACCCCCATAACCATTGTTTGCCCAATGACTTGCATATAAGCCTTCAAAATGGGCATTATTTATTTTTACAGTTCGGGTCCTATAGACTTCAATGGGGTTCATTATTCGGTTCCAAACTTTCGCAATTTTCAAAAGTTCTGGTGTGAACCGAACAGTGGGTCATTTGGCACACTCCTAATTATCAGATTTACTTAAAAATTCCTTAGAGTAAGAAAGGATAAAAAATCCAAGAATTCAGTATTACTAATTTTTTCCTTAACAGGCATGTTTAAATGTTAATTTTGGAAGCAGAATTATCACAAACCTTGGCATCCCAGAACTGACATACACATCAGAATTTGGAAGTAATGCCTAGAAAATACTAATGGGCTGCCAAGGACCTAAAATACGTTTTATAAAGTAAAAAAAAATGATCAAATATAAGGCACTAATACTCTAAAACATAGACAAATCAATCAGTAGTCAGATTCCAAATGAGACCATGCAATATACAAAAATGAAAAGTGTACTGGTATACCTATCTTCATCAATACTACCCATCATAAACCTCAAACTCACACATACAAAAAATGGAAAACATAATGCTGTATAAGACAACTCCTCCTATAACCTCAGATTGCCCAATATCAGTACTTTGTATTAGTTCAACTCTCATTAAGCTATAAATATAATAATAATTGTGTAAATGAACATTGTGGCTGATTTTGAGTGTTTCTAAATGAAGAATACCTTTGAAGCAGTTTGTAGAGTATGTTAAATGCAAATATATACTGTACATAATCACTGCTACCCTGGGAACAGTGATAACAAATCCTAAAATGTAGAAATGTTCTTGATTCTAAAAACCATACAACCAGCTGTTGTTTACAGGCTTTGATCTGGAAAAGGCAGTTGATGATCAAAATATTATCATAATCTTCATTTAAATGATTTTTCTATTTACTAGTAATTGCTGCTATGGATTAAAAAGCAGAGAAGCATATGTAAAGATTAAATCTAAAGAGTAACTCTTTAATAACAAAAAAAGATATTTGGAAAAAAAATGAAGGCATACTAAAAGATATGGAGTTATGTGTATTAGTTCACAGCTTCAGCTTACATTTTGAGCAGTAAGCTATTAAAAACTTGTTGGCAAGTCTCAAGCAGCTTTTTTGAAGCCTTTAAAGCACCCTACAGCATTTAAAGCACAGATCTTTTTTTTTTTTCTTTCAATACATTTTTATTGGGTTTTAAAATATAACAGAAGATGGTACACACCATATAAATATTGCAGAGAGTGTATAACAGGTAGTATAATGCAATATAATATAAAATAATACAACATTGGTTCAGATGTTAGGTACATATTTGTTGATCCAGGCTGACCATGAGTTATCAAATTTGGTGCAGTTAAGCGAGTTAATCACTAGTAGGCGTTCATAAGTGTAGTTGAGATTGACAGTGCTAATTACCTCAGATAGATTCTGGGAGTCTTGGGATTTCCATTTCATAGCAATGGTATTCCTTGCTGCTAAAAGGATATGGGTTACCACTGGTCTTAGGGATTGTGGGCAGTTGTCTATTCCTAGATTAAGGATAGCAAGCCTTTTGTTTGGAGGGCTGAGCACTCCTGTTATTGAGGCAATCAGGCAAAATATTAGTTTCCAGAAACTAGTTAGACTAGGGCATGCCCACAGAGTGTGAAGCAGACTCCCTGTTTTTCCACAATTACACCAGCAGTTAGCAAACGTATTTGGGAAACATTTTGCTAGTCTGAGGGGTGTGTGATAACACCTCTGTGAAATTTTTAACATCATTTCTCAGTGATTTGTGCAGTGTGAAAATCTGTGGATTGACTGGAAGACCATTTGCCACTGTTTAGGGGTGTATGAGTTATTAAGCTTTCTCACACTTTTGAATGGAAGAGTGTTAGATGAATGATGTTTTGTCTTATAGTAAATTATAAAACACAGATATGCCTTTTTGTGATGACACTTGTGAGGTAAGGAATTTCCAGGCATTGAGGGGTATGTTAGGTAAAGAATGTTTGAACATAAAGTGTAGAATGCGGAGGCATGTGTATTGTGTATTAACTGGAAGGTTATATTCTGTTTTTAAGCTTTTCCATGTTTTAAGTTTGGTGTCTTTATAGAGATCCTGCACTCTGTTCAGCCCATGTGTAACCAGTGGCGTTGTCTTTAAGAAAGGGATTGTAGAGTCTAAGGTTTGGATCTGGAGATTAGGTAGCTCAATCCATGTGAAGTGTTTAGGTTGACTAAGTAGGACTCTCCATGCACTCAGGGTCACTGTTAGAGTGGGAGGTAGTGTGGAAAGGTCCAATGGCTTCCATACATCACACACTAATAATGAGATGAGGTCTCGTGTAGGCGATAAGGATTTCTCAGTATTCATCAACAATGGGTCCTCCCTATTGGTGAATCAGTGTTTAAGTTGGTCTAGTTTTGTTGCCCATTGGTAATCCTGGATATTCACCAATCTCATTCCTCCCGAGGATGTGTGCTTGATTAAATTTGTGTGTGCACATCATAGTTGTTTACCTTTCCAGATGAAGGAATGTAGAAGATTCAAGGGGGTTTTTACGTAGGGTGCCAGAATGGGAATGGGGAGCACCCTAAGGATGTACAGTATCTGTTAGAAGACGTGTGGAGGGTTAATAGCATGTAGGTGTGGTTTCCTCTGGTTCTTAGAGGAGCAGCTCTATTTAAACTTCCTGCTTCCTGTAGCAGATGCTGTCGGATCTACAGCGTATAGTGTGTTTTCCTGAGTTACCTGTATCTGTTCCTCTGTTCCTGTGACCCGGATTGTCTGACTTTGTTGATCTCTGCCTGTACCGACCCCTGGACTGTCTACGACCACTCTCTTGCCTAGCCCTCCTGTACTTTGCTTGCCCGCCCGTTGACGACCCAGCCTGAACCCGACTATCCGCCTGCTTGCTCCTCTTGTACCGCACCGCCAGCCTCTTTCACGACCCAGCCTGTACGACCATTCTTCTAGTGCACGAGTGCGCCAACGGACCTATACCATCACCAGTGACCCAGTCCGACCCTCGTGCCATCCTGCACTCCCGAGCCACCTGTCTACTCTACCAGGGGTTCCCGAGTCAGGGTCGTAAGGGAGGTTACCCACTGCATAAGTCAGACTCCTCCACCAGGTACGTAACAGTATCTGAGGTAGGATTATCATCTTGAAGGCCGCCAGTCTACCCACCCAAGAGAGTTCGCATTGCACCATATGTTGGAGTTGACTTTTGATTTTAGCAATGAGGGGTAAGAAGTTGGCCTGGGCTAGGAATGATCCTGAGGGTGTGAGGGTGATTCCCTTATATGGAATACCTTGGGAGTTTCATGTGAAGGGTGGGTGGTTTTGTAGGTGTTGTTAAACCTTGGCAAATACTCCTAAGTCCAATATTAGGAGCTTTATAATAGGATACCGTGCTGAATTGTGTGAGGATCTGGTGTGTCTGTTGTTATGACAATGTTGGCTTAGTTAAGAGGAGAATGACATCATCGGCAAAAAGGTTTATAAGGTGCTGTTTGCAGTTGAAATGGAATCCTGTAATAAGGGATTTTGTGCGGATAGTTTCTGCTAGGGGTTCTATCATGAGGTTGAAGATAGTGGGTGATAGGGGGCATACCAGATGGGTTCTGTTGGAGATAGGGAATGTATTGGATAGGAGTCCAGAGGTGTAGACCTGGGCTGAAGGATGTGAATAAAGGGCTAAGATTGCTGTCAATATGAATCATTGGAAACCAAACTTGGTTAATACCTGTGACATATACTGCCAATGAACTCTGATGAACGCCTTCTCTGCGTTGATAGACAGTCTCTGCAAATTGCATAACATTCAAAATTCTCCTGGTCTCATCTGAGGATTGTCTCCCTCTCATAAACCCCATATGGTCACTTTGTATTAGCGACAGTATATTAGCTAAGTGGTGCACTAGTAATTTGGCAAACACTTTGATATCTGTATTTAAGAGTGAAATGGGCCTGAAATTGGTAGGGGGTAGTGGGATCTTTCCCAGGTTTGGGTAATGTTACTACATAGGCTTTTAGCATCTCCGGTGGGAAAGAGAAGGTTTGAGCTACTCTGGTGAATACATTGTTCTGGGGTGGAGTTAGTTCTGTACTGAAAATGTTATAGTATTCATTTGGTAAACTGTCAGGTCCTGGAGATTTGCTACTGGGTAAAGATGCTACAACTTTGCCTATTTTACTGTTGGTTAATGGGGAGTTTAAAAGTGAGATCTGTGCTCCTGATAATTTTGGAAGATTCATTTTCTCTAAGAAGGTAGTAATGCCCTCCACCGAAGGTTGGGGAGTGTGGGGGTTATATTTGAGATTGTAAAGTGATCCGTAGTAATCTGCAAATTGATCTGCAATTTCCTGTGGGTTGGTTATCCTATGCTGTTGGGCAGGATGGATCAAGTGTGAGATCCTTGATTTGGATTTTGCAACTTTAACACTGTGAGCAAGGAATTTGCCTGCTCGGTTGGCATTTGCATACGAATTTAGTTTTAAACGTTTTAGATGTTTGTCGTACTGTTATAGTAGCAGATTTCTTAGTTCTGCCCTAAGTTAGTTTGGTACAGTGTAAGTTGTAGCATCCTTTAGCTCTAGCTCCTTGTTGGATTAATATGCCCCTTATGAACGTTTTGTGAGCATTCTAAAGTGTATATGGGTCATCAACTGACCCACAATTTGATGTGAAAAATTTCCGTAGATGTTGAGTGATGAATTTTAAGCCCACAGGCTCTTGAATTAGGCTGGTATCGCATCGCCAGATAGGGGTTGAGGAGGGGACACCTTGTTCTTCAGTAACAACAGATATAGCGGCATGGTCTGACCATGTAATATCATAGATTTGAGAGGCAGATATTCTTTGTAATAACCACTTGTCAGCAAGAAACATGTCAATATGAGAGTATGTATGATGCCTGGGGGAGAAATAGGTACAATCTCTTTCATTTGTGTGTTGACACCTCCAAAAATCATACAGTTCTTCAGAATGAAGTAGGGTACTCAGTGCATGCTTGCGATGAGATGTACGGGAAGAGGTGTCCAAATGAGGATCTGTGGTGATGTTGAAATCTCTGCACAATAATAATCACCATATTTGACTAAGGACACACGTTTGAGTAGTCTGCGGAGGAACCTCAGTTGATGTACAGTAAAGTCCATAAATATTGGGACATAGACACAATTCTAATCTTTTTGGCTCTATACACCACCACAATGGATTTGAAATGAAACGAACAAGATGTGCCTTAACTGCAGACTTTCAGCTTTAATTTGAGGGTATTTACATCCAAATCAGGTGGACGGTGTAGGAATTACAACAGTTTGTATATGTGCCTCCCACTTTTTAAGGGACCAAAAGTAATGGGACAGATTAACAATCATAAATCAAACTTTCACTTTTTAATACTTGGTTGCAAATCCTTTGCAGTCAATTACAGCCTGAAGTCTGGAATGCATAGACATCACCAGACGCTGGGTTTCATCCCTGGTGATGCTCTACCAGGCCTCTACTGCAACTGTCTTCTGTTCCTGCTTGTTCTTGGGGCATTTTCCCTTCAGTTTTGTCTTCAGCAAGTGAAATGCATGCTCAATCAGATTCAGGTCAGGTGATTGACTTGGCCATTGCATAACATTCCACTTCTTTCCCTTAAAAAACTCTTTGGTTGCTTTCGCAGTATGCTTCGGATCATTGTCCATTTG
>BLSH010310864.1:9418-24035 GCA_018402905.1 Glandirana rugosa
GTTAATTGTTTGAATCAGTATGATTGTTATTCTTATGCAACCATGTGACATGGTCACCAATGGTTTTTGTGTCACATTGGGACCCACACTTGAGTGGAAACTATATGCCAGAACCAACCATGACGGCTGGCGGTGGCTGGCAGCACCTGACTCCCCGGATGCAGATGATCCCATTAGGGGCGCCCGGGGGGGGGGGGGGTGACAGGTTGGGAAAACCTCCAGAATTCAGAAATTTTCTCTTTTTCCACTCCGGTGTGGAGGCCCCACGAACACGCTTGAACCAAAGTAATAAGACAATTGAAATGTTAATCATCTGATGTATTGATGATAAGATGTCTTTTTTCTATTTCTTTTACTTCTACATTTTGCATATTTCACTTGTATTTATTTGTGAATTTAATAAAGCATATTGAAACAAAAACAACTCAGCTTCCTATGTCACCCTATCATCTCCAGCCTTCTCATTGGACAATAAATCAGCATCACCACCCCTGTCCAGTGAGCATGAGTTGAGCCAAGCCATATGATGATAAAACCTGCATAACAAGAGATTGCATGTTGTTCCAAGCTGACTTTCAAAGCCCATAACCATTTCAGTTTGCAGCATATAGCCCCTGCTGATTAAAGTGGTTATAAAGGCAAACGTTTTTTTTTTTTTTACCATAATGCATTCTCTGCATTAACGTGGTTGTAAACCTCTGACATGAAATATGAACAAAACATATCCCTCTATAGTGTGTCTAGAAATGCGACTGTCCCTATAGCCGCACATCGAAGTAAACCCACTTGTGGTGGTATGTAGCAACCCCAGCCTGGGCTCCCGCCAGGCCACATGTCCAACGCATTTTACTCCACCCCTCAGAGCTTAATCACGGAAATTAAGCCCCGAGGGGCAGAACGAAACACATTGGGGCGTGACCTGGTGGGAACCCAGGCTGAGGTTGTCTCATACGACCACAAGTGGGTTTGCTTCAGTGTGTTGTTATAGGGACATCCATATTTCTATACTTTGATGTTTGGAGCCAGGACGAGCTCCCTCCCCAGCCAGAGCAAGAGAATGTCACCAGCACACCAAGGATTTACAGAACGGGTCCCCAGCCAGCACTCACAGGAGTGGACTAAAACTAGCACCCCTTCCCAAGCCTGAGTGACTCGCACACAAGGTTTTTTTGGTCCTCTATAGCATGTACATGTCTCAATTAAGGAGCACTAATTGTCATTTTTGTCTGCTGCTTCATTCCTCTGCTATCAGCATGAATCACTTCTGACAAGTTTTCCTGATATCAAGAGAAAAATTGTGGCAGTGGAGGGACCTCCAGCTGATTGACAGCCTCAGCTCTGTTCCTGTATGCTGTGTGAAGGGGGGGGGGGGTGTTCCTTCCCTCCAATCAGCTGTCAGAGCTCTCCTCACTGAGCTCTGTGCAGAGTGTAACTTCAGCTCTCCTCCCTCTATTTTCTGAACTCTCAGACAATTCACCTGGCAGTTCAACTTTTATGAATTTGGTGGTGTTTAAGACCAACTCTGATTTGGCATACAGGGGTATGTCAGTACTCAGAAAGGGCAGTGCCTGTGCTGGGAAGCTATCATTTGTGACAGCATCCCCCACAGAGCTCTATAATTGGCCCCGTGTAGCTGTCAGACTGCACAGCAGTGGACGGAATTGAAAGCCACTATCAGTCTGAATGGCAGCTATGGATCCACCCACTCCCATGCGCTGTCGGTCAAAAGTGGAGCGATCCTGATGGGGAAGTAGTCTCTCAGTTCCCCATCTGGCTTCATCCACCCCTAGTACAAAACTCTTTGCCCAGACGCCTGTCAGTGCGATAGGCGCAGTGGCTGGGCATGGAGGGCAGGAATGAATGCAGTGGGGAAGGAGTGTCAAGTGTGGACACTCTTGGCCCAGTGCAGACATGGACAAAATCATGTGCTTGTGACAAGTACATGATTTGAGCACAAGCACTGATGCTTTCAGTACTGCGCCCCAATAGCATGTCTACAACATCCTTTATAAATTCCCCTGACTGTTTTCTGGGTGGAAAAATTCATAGCCGTGTATTGGCTAGGCTCCCAAGCAGCTAGTTAAACCCACATCTTGAACAGTATTCACAGATAATGGCTGTTCTAAAATGGGGGTGCAGCTGAAGCGGTTTGCTTTCAGGCTATCTCTCTCTAATTTAAATGTCTGTATTGAGAGGGATCCTGTGCAGGAAACTTGGAAAGATAGTGGGCCGAGATTTTGCCACACTCTGACAACTGTTAGTGCCTAGTTATACCCCCCAGTCAGTTTTTAAGCTGAAGATCTTTTTTCTTGTGCGCTTTTTCTTAAAAGGAGCGCTTCAATAGATCTTTTTCTAAAATCAACCTTGAGCCTTCTATTGTTCGTGTTACGCTTATTCCATATAAAAACTGCAAAATGAATGTCTACAAGTAACGTATTTAATTTGATGATACTTCCAAGCTGTCAAAATAATTTAGTTCCTTCATTGTGTTTTCGCGGTGAACCCTCTTTGAAGCTCAGATATTGCTAAACAATAGCAATTATGAGCACCAAGTTTGGTGATACAGATACTTATCCGCGCTTACACATGACTGCAGCCTGATTCATTTCCACACAATCCCATTCTCACTGATCTATAGCTTTTGTCTGGTTACTTTGTATTTTGAGATAAATTTGGCCTGACAGTTTTAAGATGAGAGCATATGCTTCCAGTCACTTGACTTATCCCCTCAAATTATTCAAGATAAAAGATTCATTTGTGCTACATGCTCCGGTGCTCTTGTACATTACATGAAACAAAAGATTCCGTAGTGCCTCGTGGGTTACCCTGCTTAGCTATTCAGCAGCTAGAAATGTAAACACGATCCTGAAATTTGACATGACATGTTTCGGCTTACCCAATAAGGAAATAAAAAGGGTAATATTTGCTTTACAAGAACAGTAACCTGTAACAACCAGACCCAGACCAAGTTTGATCCGTTTCTTAATTGTCTAGGGTTACTCTGTGCTGTTCCATACTTTGCACTTTCCCTCTTTGTACACTGCACTGTACATCACACTATTTCACTTTATACACTGTGCTGTACATTATATACTCCGAGTCCACACCAATCCACTCTGTAGATGATGCCATTCGTTATACGGCACATAGCTAATACACACCACTCCATTCCTTACAATGCACTGTCCATTACACGCATCACACTACTTCACCCTGTACACTGTGCTGTACATTAAATATGCCACACCAATCCACTTTGTACATGATGCCATCCATTATACAGTACATACAGTGCCTTTAAGTATTAATACTCCTTGAAATTTTCCACGTTTTATCATGTTACAACCAAAAATGTATTTTATTGGGATTTTATGTGATAGAACAACACAAAGTGGCACATAATTGTGAAGTGGAAGGAAAATGATAAATGGTTTTCACATTTTTTTACAAATAAGTATCTGAAAAGTGTGGTGTGTATTTGTATTCAACCCCATTTACTCTAATACCCCTAACTAAAATCTAGTGGAACCAATTGCCTTCAAAAGTCACCTAATTAGTAAATAGAATCCACCTGTGTGTAATTTAATCTCAGTATAAATACAGCTGTTCTGTGAAGCCCTCAGAGGTTTGTTAGAGAGCCTTAGTGACCAAACAGCATTGTGAAGGCCAAGGAACACACCAGACAGGTCAGGGATAACGTTGTGGAGAAGTTTAAAGCAAGGTTAGGCTATAAAAAAAATCCCAAGCATTGAACATCTCACAGAGCACTGTTCAATCCATCATCTGAAAATGGAAAGAGTATGGCACAACTGCAAACCTACCAAGACATGACTGTCCACCTAAACTGACAGGACGGGCAAGGAGAGCATTAATCAGAGAAGCAGCCAAGAGGCCCATGGTAACTCCGGAGGAGCTGCAGAGATCCACAGCACAGGTGGGAGAATTTGTCCACAGGACAACAATTAGCAGTGCACTCCACAAATCTTTATGGAAGAGTGTCAAGAAGAAAGCCATTGTTGAAAGAAAGTCATAAGATGTCCCGTTTGCAGTTTGCGAGAAGCCATGTGGAGGACACAGCAAACAAGTGGAAGAAGGTGCTCTGGTCAGATGAGACCAAAATTGATCTTTTTGGCAAAATGCTATGGGTGGCAGAAAACTAACACTGCACATCACCATGAACACACCATCCCCACCATGAAACATGGTGGTGGCAGCATCGTGTTGTGGGGATGCTTTTCTTCAGCAGGGACAGGGAAGCTGGTCAGAGTTGATGGGAAGATGGATGGAGCCAAATACAGGGCAATCCTAGAAGAAAACCTGTTAGAATCTGCAAATGACTTGAGACTGAGGTAGAGGTTCACCTTCCAGCAGGTTAACGATTCTAAACATACAGCCAGAGATACAATGGAATGGTTTAGATCAAAGCATATTCCTGTGTTAGAATGGCCCAGTCAAAGTCAGGACCTAAATCCAATTGAGAATTTTTGGCAAGGCTTGAAAATTGCTGTTCACAGACGCTCTCCATCCAATCTGACAGAGCTTGACCTATTTTGCAAAGAAGAATGGACAAAATGTCACTCTCTAGATGTGCAAAGCTGGTAGTGACATCCCCAAAAAGACTTACAGCTGTAATTGCAGGGAAAGGCGGTTCTACAAAATATTGACTCGGGGGCTGAATACAACTGCACACCACACTTTTCACATATTTATTTGTAAAAAAATTTGAAAACCATTTATCATTTTCCTTCCAATTTACAATTATGTGCCACTTTGTGTCGGTCTATCATATAAAATCCCAATTAAATACATTTGCGTTTTTGGCTGTAACATGACAAAAATGTGGAACATTTCAAGGGGTATGAATACTTTTTTCAAGGCTGTTTCTTTCAATCTCAAACTTTAGTCTTACCAAGTATACAAAGGATATATAATGCAAGGAAAAATCTAGAATATATAAAATGGTGATAACCAATAGGAAGAACCTATGACCGCAGGTATAAAAGGGAAGAGAAAGACCTGTCTGTATCAATCTGCCCCCTTAATATTGATGCCATGAGCCCAGAAAGCCAGCAGAACAAATAAGAACACAATATGTGAACAATGCATTAAGCAAATTCTTTAAGAGTTCCCTTAATGTGCACAGATGTTATGAACCCTTTATGTGGGGGGAAAAGGGGAGGGGGTGAGAGGAGAGAAATCCATGTAGAGTAGGTGTTCAGAATCTTCAGCTAGCTCAACAAGAGCCCAGAGAGATTGCTGCACAATGGTGGCCAGCAATAGTGAATAGCATATGCAAAGTGCTTCCTATTAGAAACTTTTGTGTAAAGAGATGGAGTAAAGGTGTCTGCATGCAGTGTCTTTTGTAGGATATACTCAGGATGGGCTTCTGCCCACTCCCCAATCCTGATGATACCAAGGCTCTTAATGAATTTGCAACCAGTGAAGGTGCCTGGCTGTGCACCTGGTGACACATGGAGTCTGTAACGGCGACAACAAGAATGACCCCCCACAGTCACACGGCCGACAGGGAGCTGGCGATGGTTGATCTGCCTGCAGGTGTATGGTTGACTCACTAAACACTCTTGCCTGCTGGCATTCCCCAGAGCTGCTGGGGCCCTGCTCCCAGCTGAAGGCCAAGAAAGAGCTCCTCCTTGGACCAGGCTATTTATGTCCTCACCCACCATCCAGCTGGAACTTGTATTCTGCAACAGCACTGGCTCCATGAAAATCCCGGCTCCCTGGACCATATATCCCATGATAATAAAAGTAAACAAAAACAGTGGCAGAGAGGCGCTGCCAGAAAAGTGCTAATGTGTAGACAATGATGTGCAAATAAACGCTGCCAAGAAAGTGCTAATGTGCAAACAGCAAAGTGCAAGAGAATGTGTAAAAAACATATATAAACATATGTGACGTAAATAAGACCAAGAAGTGTTTAGAGAAGATAAGGCGCAGCCCTGTCTAGCCACCCCGAGAGGTGTATAAAAGTGCAAAAAGATGAGTTTAAGACAGATCGGCGCTGCTTGTGCAAAAGTGCTTATATCAAATTAAACAGAAACTATATACCAATACCAATAATATTGCTAATAAAGCCACATGACTGAATGCGACACATGGATAATCGAAAGTCAAAAAATATTGTATGTATAAATATCCAGCTTCCAGTCTGTAACACTAGTGTGGTTGAAGGCTCAAAGATGCAACAAAATCAATGTCCAATTCACCCTCCGTTGTGACTAATCATATAGAGCCGCTTATGAAACCGTCCTGCTGGAGGGAATAGTTAGCGCGGGTATCCCCAGTATCCGGACCGGCCACTTGCGCATTTACCTTCTATATAACAGCTTGTTCCTGGTCACCTCCGAAGACGTCTGATGACGAATAGCGTAAGGCGGAGCCTGAGACGTCACAACGCTCATCCACTACCAATTAATTCGGCATCACGGAGATCTCCCTGCTAGCAAATGCTAGCATCCGCGCGATTTTTCTGACTTCGGAAGTGTGAGTACGGGCGGCACATAGGTGCCATAGTTTTTATACATACAGTATCACACTATTGTGCTCTCCTTTCTTCTACATGTATTTACGGGAACAAGCTGTTATATAGAAGGTAAATGCGCAAGTGGCCGGTCCGGACACTGGGGATACCCGCGCTAACTATTCCCTCCAGCAGGACGGTTTCATAAGCGGCTCTATATGATTAGTCACAACGGAGGGTGCATTGGACATTGATTTTGTTGCATCTTTGAGCCTTCAACCACACTAGTGTTACAGACTGGAAGCTGGATATTTATACATACAATATTTTTTGACTTTCGATTATCCATGTGTCACATTCATTCATGTGGTTTTATTAGCAATATTATTGGTATTGGTATATAGTATATATCTGTTTAATTTGATATAAGCACTTTTGCACAGGCAGCGCCGATCTGTCTTAAACTCATATATCCCATGATCCCCAGCTTTCAGTAGTGGTCTCTCTCTGTCTTCAGGAAATTATGAAACAATGTCCAAGCTGTACACTAAAGGGTAACAAACTCAAGGCAACCCTTCTTAAAGAACGTCTCATGATGAAACTGGCAGACTAACCAGCGACTGGCTACGCATACATTACACCACTTCACTCCGTACACTGTGCTGTACATTATATATTCTACCCCAAACCACTCTGTACATGATGGTATTCATTATACTGCACATAGTTACTACACACCACTCCATTCCATACAATGCACTATACTTTACATACAGTACATCACTTCACTCTGTACACTCTGCTGTACATTATATACTCCACGCCAATCCATTCTGTACATAATGCTGTTCATTATGCTGCACATAGTTAACACACAATGCTCTATTTTGTACACTGCACTTTACATTACATACCTCACACCTATTCACGCTGTACACCGTGCTGTACATTATAAACTTTGCACCAATCTGCTCTGTATAAGATGATGTTCATTATACTGCACATAGATACTGCACATTTCTCCACTCTGTACACTGTGCTGTACATTATATACTCAAAACACTCCATTCTGTAAACTATGCTGTACATTTTGCTGCACACCCCGTAGCTAAGTATACTACACTGCAGATTATACTTTATATTACCCCTCTCTGCACACTGTGCTGTAAATTATTTGCTCCTCCCCTTTCCACTCTGTAATCTATGCTGTATACAGCATATACTGGTCCCCTGTTTCGCTGATAGACATTTCCTACTGCACAGCACACCACTCTATACAATGTGTTGCACATTATACACTTCACTGTGTATTACATAATCCACACTTCTTCTATTATATAGTATATACACACAGATTCACCAGACAGCAGATTGTAATAATTGTCATGGGCTCTTTGGTGAACAAATAGGTTCCCATGGCATAGCAAAAGCGTGTAAAACTGGCTGAACTGAATTTAAAATCCTAGAAAAGAGTTATCCCCCCTTTAAAATAGTCACATTTTGTTGCTTTACAGCCTGAAATGAAGACAGACACATTTTTTTGTTTTATCCAGCTGTATTTACTGTGCAACTTATAACATCCAAGTGAAAGATATAACACCAACATGTCAGAAAAAAATAACAAAAATTCAAAAACAGAATCACTTAGGCCCCTTTCACACACACGGACCGTTTGTCCGTTTTTCATCCATCCGTTGATGGATGAAAAACGGACATCAATGCATCTCTATGGAAAAACGGATGACAACTGATGATCATTCATTTGCATCCGTTTTCATCCTCTTCTGTCAGCATCCGTTTTTTTGAACGGATGAAAGTCCTATTTTTCATCCGTCAAAAAAACGGATCGGACGAAAAACGGATGTAAACTGACGAACGGTTAGTTTTTCATCTGTTTTTGCATTGGTAGTAGATGTAAAAAAAAACTGATGAAAAACTGATGACCACAGATGAAAAAACGGATGAAAAAAAACGGATGAAAAAACGGATGAAAAACGGATGAACTGATGAACTGATAAACTGATGAACTGATGAACGGTCCGTGTGTGTGAAAGGACCCTTAGTTAGAAAAAACTTCACCCCTCTCCAAAAATGACTTATAAACTCAATCAGGTGTAGCTAATCACACAAGGCCATTTTCAACTGTGATCAGTTGTGGTCATTTTGCTTAACTCAGCATGAAAAGAGCTTTCCTGGAGCATTTCAGTCCCTGATAGCGCAACTGAAACTAACAATCAACTATGGGGGGCAAGGCACTGTCAACAGATCTTTGGGATAAAGTTGTAGACAGACACAAGTCCTGAGATGGATGCAAAAAAATTCAAAGGCTTTATCAATGCCTAGATGCACAGTAAAGTCTATTATTAAGAAGTGAAAGGTATTTGGTACAACATAGACCCTCCCTGGATCAGAATGTCGCTCAAAACTGTATGGAGGAGCCAGGAGGAAAATGGTCAGAGAGGTTATTAAGAAGCTTACAGAAACTCTGAAGCAGTTGCAGTAATTTATGACAAAGCGTGGTCATTGTATGCATGTGACAACAATATCACAAATTCTCCTCAGTTATGGCTTGTATGGGAGGGTTGCAAGAAAAAAGCCACTCCTCAAAAAAGACCACATGCAGTCATGACTGAGCTGTGCCAAAAGGCACCTTGAAGATTCTGAGCCCACATGGAAAAAGGTGTTATGGTCACATGACACTAAAAAATAATTATTTGGCCACAACAAACAATGTGTCTGGCAGAAATCCAGTACAGCTCATCATCCAAATAACACAATTCCTACAGTAAAGCATGGAGGTGGTAATATCCTGTTATGGGGGTGTTTCTTTGCAGCAGGGACTGGAGCACTTGTCAGGATAGAAGGAAAAATGGATAGGGCAGCATACTGTCAAATCCTTGAGGAAAATCTAGTGCCCTCTGCCAGAAAGTTGTCAATGGGAAGAAGGTTTACCTTCCAACCAGTGGCAGCCCGTCCACTAGGGGCGCACAGGTGCCCCCCCCTCCCCATGCATGTGTCTGGCTGGATGCATGGATTCCAGCATGTCATTAGAGCCAGAAGCTCTAATAGGCTTCAAAAGAGCATGGTCTGGGGGCGCAGAGATATTCCCTATTGTAACACTGAATCTCCTCCCAGCCAATCAGGAAGCGGGTCATGAGACCCGTCGCGTGATTGGCCAAAAGGAGATACGATCGGAATGGCCAGCTGGAGGAGGAGGGGGGAGACACATGGAGGAGAGGAGGGGGAAGACGGGAATCGAGCCAACAAGAAGCCCACAGGCCGGCGAGAAGCTGACACCACCTGTCATGCTGTCCGTGAGATGGGGTAAGTGATGGGCCTGGACTGGGGGAGTGCCACGGCACCTGGGACCCAACCGGGGGCGTGTCGGCGGCATAGGATTGTTTCCCGACCCCCCCCCCCCTACTGCTTCCAACATGACAATGACCCAAAGCACACAGCAAAAATGGAGAGAAGGAGAAAAAGGTGAATGTCCTTGCATTGCATAGTCAGGGCCCAGACTTAAACCTCCTTGAAAACATGTGGAATGACTTGAAGACTGCAGTCCACAAACGGTCACCATCAAATTTAACGGAACTTGAGCAGTTCTGCAAAGAAGAGTGGGCAAATATTCAAAGTCTAGATGTGCAAAGTTATTATAGACAAATCCCAACAGACTAAAGGCTGTAATTAAAGCAAAAGGTGGTTCGACAAAATACTGACACGAGGGGGTGATCCTTTTTACAACTCAGTGATTCTGTTTTCTGGCATGTTGGTGTTATATCTTTCACTTGGATGTTATAAGTTGCACTGAGTAAATACAACTGGATAAAACAAAAATTGTGTCTGTCTTCATTTCAGGCTGCAAAACGACAAAATGTGATTAATTTAAAGTGGTTGTCAACCTGTGACAACCACTTTAACCTACATGTAAGCCTATAATAAGGCTTATTTGTAGGTGCCCTGCATATCTCCTAAACCTGCACGGTTCAGGAGATATGCAGTGTACTGTAATGTGTCAATGTCATTTCAGCACATGCGCAGTGAAGAAATGGCCTCCGTGCCGTTTCTTCACTGAGATTGTGCCGTGACTGGCCGTTACATCACGTGACTCCGACCAGTCACAGTGCCGGAGATCACGGCCCGGGAAGGAAGAGGGGCAGAAGATGGACACAGCCTGGAGTTGGGACATCGCGGGCTTCCAATGCTGGTAAGTGGCACATAATGGGCTACTATGCAATGCATAGTAGCCCATTATGCTTTTACACTGCAGGGTAACATAGAGGAAGTAAACCCCATCAGGGTTTACTTCCTCTTTAAAAGGGGGTGATTCTTTTCTATAGCCGCTGTATATGTTTCTGTTAGCCTGAGGTTATGTTCAGGATAGTTATAAGAAATCAGAGAGATCCCCATTGTAGTCCTTACAGCATTGCCTCCACATTTATTCAGAGAAGCTGGACCATCACAAAGTCACAAAAGCTGGCAGAGAGATCTCAATTTATTATCATAAAGGAACTGCTCCACTTATAACTAAAATATCCCTTTTGGGTATATAGAACCTTGTTGTAAAAAGCACCCTTCCCTTTAATAGCCACCATACAATACCATATATGCACACAAAAAGTCTTCTGTTTTGTTTTTATAAGAAAAGCGCAGTCATTTTAGTCAGTATCTAGTCATATATTTTTCAGCATCTAATGAGACGTTTTTAAGAGCAATATTATATGACATCTGTTTATTGTGTGTATTTTCAGATAGAGTGTATTAAACAACTTGTTTATATTGTGATATTTTACAATCTCATAAAAATCAATTTCCCGGAAGACACGCCATATTGTAAGTAATAAAAGCGAATAAAGACAAAACTAAATTATTTTACATTTTTTACGATAAGAATCAGTTAAAATGTTTATGAATACGCAAGTATCGAATTGTTTTCTGACGCGAGTGGAATTTTCACTGCCTACATTTATTACATCAATATTTATTATCCTGAAGATTGCCAAGTGCCACCTTCACTTATATCTTCAATAGTTTCCATTATGATAATCCAAACTTTTTTTTTCATTATTGGTTAAGTGATAAAAATGTTCACAGGAAAACTCCTTTTTCAGATCTGTAAAGTAAGCTTATAGAAATGATAATTTATCTTTCCAAAAGCTCTTGTAATGATTTGCAACAAGTCTCAGAAATGCTTTTATCAGCTTTGTGTATTGCACTATCACAACATTTAATAGCATATTTAACAGTGTATAATTAAGTCCTATCACAAAAATGCTTTAACATGCTAACCCTTTCATGTTCCAGGCCTTTGTGACTAGTCCAAATTCTGAAGTTTTGGTATGTACCAGTTTCCTCAAAAATAATTTTTAGTGCACAAAGCCTTAATTTGGCAATTTGATTTATAAAGTACTCAAAATATTTTTTATGCTTATTTCATCTAATTATTGGGTTCCTGTTGGCTCACTTGATCCACTCCGCTGACGTGCACAGCCAATGAGGTTGAGCATAGTTGGAGGTGTGAGGGACCCGCCTACGGAGCTCTCCTATTTTAACTGGTATGCCGTGCCGTTGGGCTACGCCCTCTGTTGAAGTCGTGATGACGAAACGCGTCAGTGCGTGACCTAGCGGCTACCAGAAGAGACGTGCGTTCCATCACCAGGAAGTGAGATGAACGGTCTGTGAGAGGGACGATTGTTCGAGGCTCTCCATGGAAGGGTGTTGTGACACACTTTCAGCTATTGATTCATGCGATTTTATTGCTTTTTCTTGTAAGTGTGTCTTGTAGTGGGGGCACATTTTAATAAACCTAGACGTTATTACGCTATATCCAGCGTTTATTTTTTACATACCCACCTGTGATTCCATCTGATGGGAGATGTTATTGTGAGGAGGATTGGTGATTGCAGTACAATGTGCATGACCAGGTTATATCTGCTAAGTGCAAGCCAATAGGGGGTGTCTCACTTGGTGCGGTCTGAGGTGGATGGTGCACGCATATCACCGTGGAATACCTGTCACCCCTATTCTAATCTTTCCATCACTTCCTCCTCTTGGGATTTCTGATTCATCAGACGGACTTTGTATTTACTATGCTGTCACATTGAAAGACTGTGAGGAAGCGCTGCTACAGATATAATCTTTTGAATAAAGAAGAATGGACTTTTATCTGTTTTATATTATTGCAATTTGATATTAGTAGCTACTCAGCTTATATCAGGGGCAAGCAACCTGGGGCCCTCCAGCTGTTGCAGAACTACAAGTCCCATCATGCCTCTGGGAGTAATTGTAACTGCCAGCCTTGCAATGCCTCATGGGAAATGTAGTTCCACAACAGCTGGAGGGCTACTGGTTGCCTACTCCTGGCTTATATGAACATTTACACCCATTGGCGCTGAGTTTTGTAAGAGGGCTGAGGTTATCTATTTTATCTCATTATTGCCGGTACTTTTATAGCAGCCTCAATTTACACGGCGCTTTATACAAATGGGCAGAAATGGGAAAAAATGCAGTTTAATTTGTTTAACATGTAAATTATTTTGTGTTATTATTACTATTCTAAAGATTTTTGCTAAATATTATTTTTTCCAATTTATCCCAAGTACAGGTAAATATACAGTACAGTAAATATATTTTGATTTTAATACATGTCAGTGCTGTATAGCCAAAAAACAAACACATTTGAAATCTATAGATATTAGGTATTTTCTAATATAATAGCTAGCATTTATCAGCCAACCTGGGACAAAATAAATGCAGTGGCGGCTGGTGGTATATTTCTGGGGGGCACCCGCAGGCTCCCCCACCCCTCTTCCCCCTGGTTGGGTCACCTGCAACCACCCCCCGTCCGGTCGGTTCATCTGCACCCACTGCACTGCCCCAGCCCAGAGTGCCTTCCCCTTGCTTCTCCTCCTCGGCATCACGGCATCTCCTCCCTCCTCAGCCTAGGCCAATTGGAACTCTTCTCCTTTTGGCCAATCGGGTGACGGGTCTCAAGACCCACTTCCTGATTAGCTGGGAGGAGAATCAGTGTGACAATAGTGAATATTTACTTCGCTATTGTTACACAACTGAGTGTGCTCTGCGCCCCAAGTCAACCCTTTTTTGAAGCCTATTAGAGCCTCAGGCCCTAATCACATGCTTCAAAAAAAAAAAACCCCAGTTGGAATCCATGCATCCGGTGCCCCTCATGTAGATTAGGGGGCTGGCGCATGGATAGGCGGGGTAGCGCCCGTGCGCCCTGCATTACGGGCCCACCACTGAATAAATGTACCACAGGTAAAATAAAAAACTGTGTCCACTTAAAATAAATAAATATTTCTAAGCTAAATGTGCACTTGCAATATGAAGAAAAAAAATATATCCAGAATTGTAAATGTATTAAAATTTCTTACCGCCTATCAATTTACATTAAGCCCCAGTTCATACTATTGCGAACCAGTGTGATTCCAGTGCCGGTTCCCGTATCGCATCTCCCTTGCAGGCAGTTCACACTGCCCTCTGCGAACCACTGCTGGTATCAATACAATGTTAATGACACCCCCAGGTCAGTTTGCAGATCAGTGCGAACTGTGAATTTGAACATGAATCGGATTGCATAGGTGCGAATATCCATGCGATCCAAATCCAGTGTGGGGAAAAAAAAGTTCCTGCAGCATTTTCTGCGAATCCAATGCGAGTTCAGCTATACAAAGTTCATGGCTGAATTTGCATTGCATAGACATCGCATGTAGAGTTGAGCGAACCCGGACTGTAAAGTTCGGGTCCATACCGAACTTTGGGGTGTCCGGGACCCGGACCCGGACTTTTCAAAAAAAGTCCGGGTTCGGGTCCGGGGTTGCCCAGGGCCTGTGGGGTTTCAAGCCATACCTGGGCTTGAAATGTCAGGCCCAAGCGAGTTGAGATGTACGCTACAGATACGTTACGTTTAAGTCGGTACTTGAAACATATCGACTTGAGCGTAACCTAAGCGTCTTTTACGACGTCCTTGAAAAAAAAGGGGTGTGACCTAAACCTAGCGTACCTATAAGCGTGGATACGTTAGGCTAAGTACAAGTTTAAGTGTCAAGCGTGACTAGACGTTTGACTGGACCCCCACAGTAATTGTAACATAACTATGGTCGTCACCAAGCGTCTCCCGTC
>BLSH010310864.1:60358-70905 GCA_018402905.1 Glandirana rugosa
CTAATCCTCTAGGAGTGTGTTGTACGTCGGCCACTGCGGTGTCCGCGTACGCGAGACATCCTTGCCGTATGGAAGTCTCGAGACACGGACATAGGTTTTTAGGGGACATATGCAAGTACTATATGCACTTGCTCCCCTTGAGAGTTAAATAAAAAAATAATGATAGCTCTTCTTTAATTGTGCACCTTTAATGAAAATCAAAACAGGGATGATTTAGCAAAGAGGCCATTTGTATTCCAGCCCAGTGAGAATATGTTTTAAGTTTAAATAACCGATTGGTTACAAAAGAATTAAAGCAGTAGTAAAACCCAAGAAACATAAAAAGCAGGCTCCCCTGCAAGTTTAAGTCATAATGTACTAGTATGCACTCCAGTCTTCCTTCCGGGCTCATGGGTTCCCAATGTATGAGTGGCTAGGGCTGCGATTATGTCACTGCCATGCATGCACATGGGAGCCCTCGGCTCAGGCACAGAGCTCTGAAGGTATGCCGTTCCTACAGAGCGCATGCGCCTGTGGCGTCACCGGCTGCATGTTGTGTGAGGATCTCCTAATCAGTGCAAGTTTAGGAGATATTCAATGTATCTACAGGTAAGCCTTATTATAGCCCTACCTGTAGGTACAAGTTCAAAAGTGGAGTTTAATTTCACCTTAAAAAAATATAAGAAGAAAAAATTATTATGTAGTGATCACATTCAATTCACCCTCAAGGTGTTTACTTTGGAGAGAATCATTTTTCAACATTGCAGTGCCCAGCCTCCAACTCAAGTCACGTCAATCCAAAATGGCGACGCTCAGGCAGCCTGCATGTGTGTAGCCACATGGATCTACGCTGCCGCCGCCTCATTTTTCAGTGAAGCTTATCCAGTTAGACTTGTGTTGGAGCCTCCAACCTTCTGCAGTGGTGCCCAGCTCCCAGGGACGATGCCGGGGATGCTTGTTTCCCAGGGACAGACCCCTCACAACAGAGGCTGTCCCTTGGAAGCAGGGCAGAATGGTAACCTTAACCACTTCAGCCCTGGAAGGATTTCACACTTTAGGACCAGAGCACTTTTTGCAATTCGGCACTACGTTGCTTTAACTGACAATTGCGCGGTTGTGCGATGTTGTACCCAAACAAAATTTGCATCCTTTTTTTCCCACAAATAGAGCTTTCTTTTGGTGGTATTTGATCACCTCTGCGTCATTTCTGATCACCGCTATAAACAAAAGAAGAGCGACAATTTTGCAACCCAAATTTCTTACTTTTTGCTAAAATACAAATCCAAAAAAAATATAAAAAAACATATTTTTTCATCAGTTTTGGCCGATTTATATTCTTCCTCATATTTTTGGTAAAAAAAAACGCAATTGCCATTTATTGATTGGTTTGCGCAAAAGCGCGTTTACAGGTGATGAGAATTCATTTTTTGGGGTTTTTATTTATTTTTATTTTTTTTACTAGTAATGGTGGCGATCTGCGATTTTTAGCGGTACTGCGATATTGCAGCGGGCATGCCGGACCATTTTGACACTTTTTTGGGACTGTTGGCATTTATACAATGATCAGTGCTATAAAAATTGACTGATTACTGTGTAAATGCCATTGGCAGTGAAGGGGTGAACCTGGAGGGGGTGCTCTAAGGGTTAACTGTGCTCCCTCACTGTGTTCTAACTGTATTGGTGCTGGGCTGGCAGGGGGAGGGGAGTGATCACGGCTTCCATATACAGGAAGCCTGTGATCACAGCCCTTCCCCCTCTATGAGAAAGGAGATCCGTGTTTACTTACACGGACCTCCATTCTTTCACTGCGGGGGGCCATCGTGGGAACCTGTGGAGATCTAGTCCACCCTACCCGCTCCCTCGCCCCCCCGGAACACAGTGAGCACAGTGCAGGATCTCGCAGCCGCCGTAAGACGCCGGTCAGCGGTCGGCAAGTGGTTAAAGTACAACTAAAGGCAACATACATATTTTAGTAAATCCTGATATAAATACCTAAAAGTTACACATGGTAATAAACATAATAACTGAAACGATTTTTTTGCTACCATATAGATGCAACTGTGGTCCATAATCCCCTATTCATTCCTTCTTTGTTGTATTGTGTTAGTGATGATGGGAGGAGTTTAGCAGAGCTAAGATGAAATTTCCTATCAGTGAACTAGCTTCTGTATCTCCCATGAGAAAGTACATTTCCCAGACTCCTCCTGTCTTCTATCATGCTCAGTCTATTTTACATAACACACACCTATCTGCCAATCAATAGCTGGGTGTGTGCTATGTAAAACAGCACAAGTCAGTACAGGTTAGTTTGCACACAGATTTTTCTATTAATCTGTGTGCTTCTCTCTGCCTGTTCTCCTTTGGCTGGCAGAACAGAAGCCAAACTAGGAGCTAGAGCAGAAGGCAGGCAAAGGCAGGACATAGGTGGGAGTGGGCAGGGTTTCACATGCCAATCATGGGCGGGGCCTAATCTGGACTTCTGTGTACAAGAAAATGTCTGAACTTTCCATGTACTACAAGAGCACCTCCCCCAATGATGTCAGGACATTTCTGCAGTGAGATAGCACGCAAAATGAGACAACAGGCAAATCGAAAACCAGGAAGTAAAGTTGTCTCTTCACCAAAGGAAGTGCACATGAGAGCAGGGGATGAGGTAGATATTTCAACATCCTTACTGCTTTTTGCAAAACAACCAGTGACATGTTTAACAGACTGTATAGGTGCATAATATATCGATTTTATCATTTTGACCATAGTTCTTCTTTAACTCAGGTACTTATATTACTTGTAAGTTAAAAGACATTTGAAAGGTGCTTTTATTTCTGCAAGGTATTTACCTTCAAGAATATAGTTATACGTCAATGGAAACTATAAAAAAAATTATATAAAAATATCATTTTTGGTCATTTCTGAGAGGAACTATGCCTTGGCTTCATGTCTCAGAAGCCCATTCAGGCAACAGAGAAGCCTAATTTTATTGAATGTAATTAATTGCCCTTCCACTGTAGCCTTAGCTGCCATTATTCTACATACATTTAATTGGTTAGCTCGTCTGCATAATTGCTTTATCTCAAGGGAATTTTCTGCATTTTTTCCCACTTCGTAAAGCTTTAGATAATAAAAAAGAGCTTTTCATTAACTAAATATGGGTATGTTTCTTGAGACCATTTGCAAGACCCATCCCTGCCAGTGACCTTTTTCAAAGGAGTTAATTAACGGTCCACAAAAAAGTTCTTTAAACTTATTAAACTGGAAATGTACAGCTTAATTCATTTGCAATTTAATTTTATGCTTTAATTTTTAGGTGCAAGGCAAACATTAAAACATGGCTTTCTGTTCTCTAATATATATGGAGAGAGAAAGAAAGGCATTGAGAATGTTTATTCACCCATAATTACCATACCAAAGTCTTCATTAATGAGAACATAAAGGATGCTTTAATATGCATATAATGCTATATAATTACCTGTATTGTGAGAAGTTCTTATAAAAAGGAAATGGAAATTTAAACTCCAAAGAAAAACTGCCAAAGCATTTTGTTTAAATGTGTTATTTCTTTTTTGTTTTATTGGTTATTACTCAAAACGTGATGTCTATATGAAAAGTGGAAGTGAACTTTTTGGTTAAAAAAAAAACAGTCCTTTCCAGGCCAAATACATACATTGCAAGAATTTAAAGTATATCTAAGCTCTAGAATCAAGATAATATACAGTGCTAAGCATACACCACAACAGATTTTTCAGAAAACCTTTACTTTCCTTTCAACATTTTTATGGGACACAGATGCGGGCCATTGAATGCAACCAAGATTAGTTAATTTGTACACACAGAAAAGTATTTTTCCTAACAAATTCATTCAAGACCATGTTGCAAAAATGAATACACCCCAATGAAAGTCTTAGGAACAAAGCTAAATTTTACACGACAGAATCCTAATTAACAAGAATTCAACTACAGGTAAGTCTAATTATTCATTAACCACTTTCCGAACGTGCTATAGCTAAATGACGGCTACAGAGTGGCCGGCTAGTTCTGGGAGACCATCATATGATGGCCTCCCATGCTCATGCTTCTCAGGCACCCCCTGGGGTGTGCAGCCAGAAGTGTAAAGGGCCAATCACAGAGTGCCACTACAGTGCCCTACAGTGCTTATCAGTGCCACTACAGTGCACATTAGTGCCCACAGTGCCACTACAGTGCTCATCAGTGCCCTATAGTGCACATCGGTGCCAGCAGTGCCCATCAGTAAGTGCTTATCAGTGCACATACAGTGCCCTACAGTGCACATCAGTGAGTGTTTATCAATGCCATCAGTGCACATCAGTGCCCTACAGTGCACATTAGTGTCATCAGTAGTGTTAATTTTGGAAGCAAATTTCGACTTAGTTTTAGTCTTAGGACTAAAATGACATTCTAGTTTTAGTCCCATTTTAGTCTTCTGCAAGTGTTTTAGTCCCATTTAAGTCATCATATTTTAGTCGAATAAACTCTCCAGTACATTTTAGTCAAATAAAATAATTTTAGTCAACTAAAATCAAATGTTTTTAGTCCAATTGTAATGCACTATTTAAGCATTTCTCTAGAATTTCCAAACTAATTATATACTCCTGGAGTGCTCTGGACGGTGGTCTGAGGAGGCCTGTAATGCTGCACAGTGCTCTGGACGGTGGTCTGAGGAGGCCTGTAATGCTGCAGAATGCTGTATGGCGGTCTCAGGTCTGAGGGATGGCCTGTAATGCACAGTGCCTGGATGCCTATGGTGGCCAGGGGAGGTCTGTTGTAATGCTGCACAGTTCTGGATGGTGATCTCAGCAGGTCTGAGGGATGGCCTGTAATGCACAGTGCCCTGGATGCCACTGCCAGTGGTCAGAGGAGGCCTGTAATGCTGCACAGTGGTGGATGGTGGTCTGAGGGATGGCCAATAATGCACAGTGCCCTGGATGCCACTGCCAGTGGTCTGAGGAGTAATAAATATATCTGGTGCTAAGTGTCAGCGCAGGTCCTGTAGGCCCCCGGAAACCAGCATACAACCATCCGGCTAGGCAGAGCGGGAGCGCATCTAGTGTGAGGAGATAGCAGCTTCCGTCTCCGGATTTCCACGAGGCTTTAAAACCCCCGATGAGGAGGCTCATCCAAAGAATATTGAGATCCCTGACAGATTGGCGTACATGCGATTTACCCCAGTAGGGGTGTCGCCATCTGGTGAGTGGGGGACCATAAGGGAGCACGCATGGTTTTCACCTATTGCACATCTGTGATTATTTTACTGCTGGTTTGCACAAGTCACTTTGAAAGGATTATTACCAGACACGTTGGATATGAAGGACACATAATTGTCCAACAGGACCTTTTTTTTTTTTTTTTTTCTTTGGGACTGTTTAATCAATATTTATTATTAATTCTATCTGTTTTATCTACTTATTTATTTATGTTTACATATTAATTTATATGAAATTCATTATTATACACATATTATTGGATTGATTTAGAGAGTAAGTTATTGTGGAAAATTATACTTGTTGCACTTTATATGTTTACACATCAATTATTGTTTATATTTATGGCTACTGATCAAGAGGAAGTGTATTTACAATAATTGATTTAGCACCAGATATATTTATTGCCCATTAATTGCACTTAGCACTTTTTTAAGCACTCCTAATAGGGCAGTGCCATTCCCCTCAATAGACTATTACACATACTACTCCACCTAGTGGAGGCATAGGGAGGCTGCAACCTGTATTGAAAAAATTGTTCCTAAGCGCGGAGATTTTTTTACTTTATATAGTGGTTTGAGGAGGCCTGTAATGCTGCACAGTGCTGGATGGTGGTCTGAGGGATGGCCTGTAATCCACAGTGCCCTGAATACCAGTGGACTCAGAGGAGGCTTGTAATGCACAGTTGCACAGTGTGCTCTGAACAGACGGTGGTCTGAGGGGAGGGGAGGCCTCAGGCCTGCTATAATTATAATGAACCACAACTGTTATTACTGTATACACTCACAGTCTGCTCTGCTCTGGGCACCTGGCAGCACGGTCATGTCGTCAGGAGTCGGGAGGCCTCAGCCTGGCTGGCCTGTAATGCACAGTGCTGCTCTCACGCTCACTCTCAGGTCTCTGGCAGTCGTCTCGTCATGGTGAGCTTGCTTGCATGGAGTGGATTGCGGAAGCAGATGGAGCGCCGTGAAAAATCGGAAGTTAGTTCACGAGGGTAAACATCTCTGCCTCACATTTTCGTCCCATTTTCGTTCGTTAACGAAAACCGATCTGATTTTCATCATAGTTTTCGTCAGTGGATGAAAATGTGCTGTACTTTTTATTTTGTTTTCATCACTGTAAAAATGCTGCTGACTAAATCATTGACGAAAATGTTTTTGTTGACGAAATTAACACTGGCCATCAGTGAGTGCTGTAAAATTTAAAAAAAATCAGTTAAAAAAAAAGTTTTTCAATTTCTTTCCACATTTTCCAAAACCTTGTGGAAAAAAATGACAGGTTTAAAAGACTCATAATGCTTCATAGAATATAGGTTTGGGTGTTTGTATTCCAAAATGGGGGAATTTGTGGGTGATTTCCATTGTCCTAGTGCTCCAGGGCCTTCAAAAGTGTAATAGGTAGTCAAGAAGTTTGATGTAAACTCACCCTGCCTCTTACTAAATACAGTGGAATGTCTTCTTTCCGAAAAGAGGTCATTTGGGGAGTATTTGTACTTTCCTGGCTTGTTAGTGACTCAAGAAATGAGAAGGGACATCAGTAAATCAGGTGTGATCAGGTGTGGTCAATTTTCAATGTTTGGCACCGTAGCTTGTAGACTCTATAACCTTCACGAAGACCAAATAATATGCACTGATTTTGGGTTATTTTTACCAAAGAAATGTAGCAGTATAAATTTTGTCAAAATTTCTGAAGAAAAATTACTAGTTTAAAAAATGTTATAACAGAAATTTAAAAAAATGCATTTTTTTACTACATTTTTGTCTTTTTTTATTTATAGCGCAAAAAATAAAACCCAGAGGTGATTAAATACCACCAAAATAACATTCTATTTGTGTGAAAAAAGGACAAAAATGTCATATGGGTACAGTGTTATATTACTGAGTAATTGTCATTCAAAGTGTGAGAGCGCTGAAAGCAGAAAATTGGCCTGGTTAGGAAGGGGGTTTAAGTGCCCAGTGGGCAAAGTGGTTAAACAGGTGTCCATCAGACAGTTGATTATAAAAGTGTGTTACTTATCAAAGAAAACCCCTTGCCATGTCATGCGGTCAGCAATGGCACCACATGGAAGAGAAATGCCACAAGGCTTGAGAAAGAAAAGAATTTCTTTACACAAGAAAAGTGAAGGTTACAAGAAGATCAGCAAAGCTTTACTTATCAGTCAGAATACTGTAGCAAAAGTATTACAAAACTTTAACAAAGATGGAACTGCAACCATCTCACAGAGATGTCCAGGCCACCCATGGAAGTTAACACCTTGACAGGAGCGTCTTCTGATGAGTAGGGTTGAAGAAAATCACCATGCAAGTTCACTGCAGTTAGCAAAAGAAGTAGAAAGCCAAACTGGTGTGATTGTTTTCCATGACACAATATGGTGTAGACTGTATAGGAATGGCATGCCTAGGTGTCATCCATGAAGGAAGCCTCTGCTAAAGCTAATGCACAAAAAAGCCCACCTAGAATTTGCCAGGACGAAAAAGAAGACTACTGGGACACTGTACTCAGGAGTGATGAGACCAAGATTAATGTTTTTAAAACGGTTGGCTTCAAAACTGTATAGCGTCGTGTAGCACCCTCTACTTAGGTAGGTGCTAGTTTAGGATTTTTTTGTGAGCACAGGCAAATTTAGGCAGGCCTAGCTGGAAGCTAGGCCTATTTGTTTTGGTTTGTGAGGGCTGGGAGTGGCCCAGAGTAGCAGCTGATGACTCACACGCAGCATCGCTTCACTGGCACCTCCTTCTTCCTTCTAGAAGATGCTAGAAGAGGATGAGAACAGAGGTGGAGCTGTATGGGGTGTCTCAGGGAGCCCTGACCAATCCCCAACTAGGATTGGCAGGGGGCAGAAAGATGGAGTACTAGGCTGTCGGGTAGGCTTGTGCAATTTGTTTCATTCCGAATTTCATTTTTACAGAATTTTGCAAAATTTGGCAATTCAGACGAATTCCGAATTTCTAATTTCCGAATTTTTCTGAATTTTCGTTTCTCCAATTCCAAAATTCAGAAACTTGCGGTAATTTGGCAATTGTGGTAATTCGCGGTAATTCTGAAATTGCAGTAGTTCTGAAATTCGGAAATTCACGGTAATTCGTCAATTGCGGTAATCGCGGTAATTCTGAAATTGCAGTAGTTCGGAAATTTGCGGTAATTCGGCAATTGCGGTAATTTGGTAATTTGCTATAATTGCGATAATTCTGAAATTTGGCAATCGTTACAGCCGAAGATCCAAAATTCAAAAATTCGGAAATCCGAAAATTCGAAAATAACAAAGAACATTTGAAATAATAACTAACTAATAAATAACTATTAAATTATAGGTATTGGAAATTCCTTGAAAATATGGCTGTTAGTGATAAATTTCATATTTAAGTTCTCTAACAGCCAAATTTCAAGGAATTTCCAATACCTATAATTTAATAGTTATTTATTACTATTTCAAATGTTCTTTCTTATTTCTGAATTTTGGAAATCCAGAAAATAAGAAAGAACACTTGTATTAAAATAACTAACTAATAATTTACCATATTAGTTAGTTATTATTTCAAATGTTCTTTCTTATTTCTGAATTTCGGAAATTCGGAAGTTCGTAAATAAGAAAGAACATTTGAAATAATAATTTTTTCATATTTTCATATTTTCAAGGAAATTCCAATACCTATAATTTAATAGTTATTTATTAGTTAGTTATTATTTCAAATATTCTTTGTTATTTTCGGATTTCCGAATTTTCGAATTTCGGATTTTCGGCTGTTCCAATTGCAGAGTTTCCGAATTACCGCAATTGCAGAATTACAGTGAATTATCGCAATTACCGAATTACCGCAAATTTCTGCATTACCGCATCTACCGCAATTTCCCAATTACTGCGAATTTCCGAATTCCGAATCTTTTGAACTTCCGGATTCCCGAAAAAATAAAAAAAATGAAAAAAAAAAACGAAAACGAGAACAAACATATTTTTCAGCCATGCACAAGTCTACTGTTGGGGCCTTTGAAGGAGCTCCCCAGTCTGGGGAGTGACCTTGGGCCTGGATCTCGGGAGTGGACGGGACTCCCGTACAAACCACAGGGAAGTCCTGGCCAGGAGCAGGAGAGGACAGTGGAGAGTACTGCTGTGCAAGTCTCCAGGTGGGATCCACCAGTTGTTGGTGAGTGACATGCACAGACAGGAATGCTGGGGAGGCACACCAGAGCAGATTGGGAGGATGCAATCTGGAATGGGTGTAGAGCCAGTGAGGACTGTGGTGTTACAGGCAGTGGAGATGGGCAGCTGCAGCCAGGAGGACTGGCAGAGCCTGAAGAGGACTGACTGGGATTAGTAGTCCACCAAGGACAGCTAGCACCTGAACTTTCTTTGCTACACCATAGGGGCCCGTGGTCCCTGCCTGTAATAAGGCATTTCTGCTAAGGCCTGGCTGGAGCCAGTGTCAGGCTAGCTGTGCCTGAGGAGATAGAGTAATAATCTGCAAGCAAGTTTGTGCTAGAGGAGACCGAGGAAGTGTGTACATAGTTGTCCCAACCAAATTTTTCTAATTCACTGGGCATCCCATAAATTCCCTACCCTATCCAAGTTCAAATCCCCCAATAAAAACAAACAAAAACAAGCACGTGGACTGTTCATTGTCTCCAAGGTCATTGGGAAGTGAATGCCAGGCTGGGCAGGGTGAAAGGTGTACCACAACTTTCAGCAGCCCCTACGGGGGTACCGCTACAGTCACAAAGGTGAGGACGACAAAGAACAATGCATGGTGCTTAGAGTGGAACATGGTGGTGGCAGTGTCCTTCTGTGGGGCTGCATGAGCGCTGATGGTATAAGGGAGCTGCTTTTCATCGATGGTATCATGAATTCACAGATATTCACTGCTCTAAATTGAAAGAGAAGATGCTACGATCACTCCGTGCCCTTGGTCACCGTGCACTTTTCCAACATGACAATGATCCAAAACAGTGGTGTCACTAGGGTTGGTGTCACCCGGTGTGGAAAAACATGGTGTCACCCCCTCCACAAACTATAGTGCACCCTCAGTACAGACCCCACCGTCAGTACAGACCCCCCCCCCCTCAGTATAAACTCTCGTCACTTATAGACACTTAAGTACTATGGTAGCTACTTTTCGTCGAGGGAATATGGTAGTCGCGAGTACGTCGGGGTGTCTTCCTGTGACGGTGGTGGTACAAGGTGAGATTCGTGGTACGTAACAAGAAACAGCAGGAGTGGAAACACTGACATCGCCATGGGGGCATCCCCGACGACTTTCAACACCATGTGGAAAGTGGGACGGGTCGGACCGTAAGTGAAGGGTTACTGGAACCTCTGTTACTTGTCAGGTGCACGAACAAAAACAAACAAAAATAACC
>BLSH010310864.1:90905-106995 GCA_018402905.1 Glandirana rugosa
CGCGCGCGCTCACAGTGGCTCTGTATCGCGGCCGCCGTCGTATGACGGCGATTCGCGTTACAGAGCCACATTGTCGCCGTCAATTGCCGATCAGCCGTCGGCAAGCGGTTAAAGCTCTAATCTATCATTCAGAGACTTGTTTTGCGCTGCACTATACTTATTGGATATAATGTAAATAATATAACTGAGTACTAACATCTTTAGGTAAAGTTGATGCAGGGTGAATCCGATTGCCTCTCGGGGGATCAGGAAGGAATTTTTTCCCCCGCTATAGCAAATTGGATCATGCTTTGCTGGGGTTTTTTTGCCTTCCTCTGGATCAACTGTGGGTGAAGGATTGTATAAGGGATTGCATGGTTATATATAATTATTCTATTTTTTTTTTTTTTTTGTTGAACTAGATGGACTTTTTTCAATCTGACTAACTATGTAAGAATTAAAGACAGGCCTAAGAATGAACATGCAGATAAAGGCACTAAAGGCAAATCCACTCTGCACTACAAGTGCACTTGGAAGTGCAGTCATTGTAAATCTGAGGGGAAGATCTGAAATCAGGGAAGCTCTGCTGATTTTATCACCCAATCATGTACAAGCAAAAATGCTGTTTTTTATTTTCCTTGCATGTTCCCCTAAATCTACAGTGACTGCACTTCCAAGAGCACTTCCAAGTGCACTTGCAGTGCAAAGTGGATTTGCCTTTAGTACATAAACCCCACTGTGTTTGCAGCAGACTGAGAGGATGAGCTCACAGTGCCTCTCCTCACTTCTTGTCAGAGACACTGAGCTCAATGGACAGCTTGGAGCCTTGGACCAATGGTAAAGCATGATTGGCCCAAGTTGTCCAATAAAAATGCTGCAGTGGAGGCTCTCCTCTCACTGCAGTGTCATAGAAAGGGGCATGTGTCTAAAAGACAAATGCTCCCTTCCAGCCCAGCCCTCTTAACTACAAGGAAAAACGTGAGTTTATGTGTATAAGATTTACCCATAATCCCATGTTTTTCTCACACAGTCAAGAGGGAGAATAAGAACCTGCTGCTGCTGAAAAGGTACAAGCTAAATCATATATTATTACGCTATATGTCATAAGATAATCATTTATTATTTATCTATTTACTGTGCAAACGTCAGTCATTTTCCATTAAGCCACCTGCTTGAGTACAGTTTTTGAAAATATAGTAAATTACCTTAAAAATATATAATAATTATTTGTATATTACTTACTTATGATAATTAGCCCCTTGCCACCCAGGCCAATTCTGACACTTCTCCCCTACAAGTAAAAATTATAATTTTTTTTGCTAGAAAATTACTCAGAACCCCTAAACGTTATATATATATATTGTTTTAGCAGACACCTTAGGAAAAAAAATGGTGGTCGTTTTAGCTTTTTATGTTACACAGTATTTACGCAGCAATTTTTTAACACTTTTTTTATAAAGAAACTCTTTCATGAATAAAAACAAAAACAGTAACGTTAGCCTGATTTTTTTTGTATAATGTGAAAGATGATGTTACGCAGAGTAAATAGATGCCTAACCTGTCACACTTTAAAATTGCGCACACTTGTGGAATGACGCCAAACTTCAGTACTTAAGAATCTCCATAGACAAAGCTTTAATAATTTTTAGAGGTTACATGTTTAGAGTTACAGAGGAGGATTAGCGCTAGAACTATTGCTCTTGCTATTACATTTGCAGCGTATGTAACCTGTGTGTATCTGGCTCTGATGCTAGCCAGTGCCTCAGCAGCCACTGACCTCACCGCACGTCCCTGGTGGCACTAAGCAATGGGGAACAGATTGACTTTCACAGCAAGGGGACCATTATAGTGAGATCCATTGGCTTTAACCATGAACTTACCTGAACCTTTGGCTTGGCCCTAAGCCTGCTCTACTATAGGGTTGATTTACTAAAGGAAAATAGACTGCGCCCTTTACAAAGTACAATTGCCCTCTGCAAGAGCAGTTTCTTCAGAGCTTAGTAAATGAGCAGAAGCCCTGCTGACTTCCATCATCCAATCAGTGCAGGGCTTTTTATTTTCCTTGCACGTGATTTTGCAAAGTGCACTGTCTATTTGCCTTTAGTAAATCAACCAGTGGCGGTCCACGCATTAAGGGCACACTTGCGCCGCCCCCTCTGTCCTGCCACCCCCATCTGTGCATAGCATGAATTTATCCATGGCCGCCTGCGACCACCCCCTATTCATGTGGCTGGCCCCATTGAGGCGCCGGCCTCACAAATTACCGCGGCGGGGGGGAGGTTACATCTCATTAGAGCCATAGGCTCTAATAGGCTTCAATATAATGGGGCTTGTGGCGCAGAGCATGCCACCACAACCCTTTAAAAAGGCAAATAAACACTTGCCTTTCTAACACTAAACCGCTCTCCGTCAATCAGGAAGCGCTGGTATGTTAACGGTTTCCTGATTGGTGAAGAAGACAGGCGGTCCTATTGGACGCCTTTCTCATCGGGCCAAGCCGCTCCCTGCTCAGCAGACACCGCTCCCTTCTCAACAGACATGGCTACCCGCTCTCTGCTCAGCGGACACCGCTCCCTGCTCACCGGACACCGCTCGCTGCCCACTCCTAGATGGGGTAGGTGTGGGTGTTCCATATACCCTGGGAGGGGATCTTCTGTCAGTGCCGCGAGCCCCGGAAGGGGGGCTGTATATCCCTATCTATGGTGCTGTATACCCCTATCTATGGTGCTGTATACCTCTATCTGTGCTGCTGTATATACCTATCTGTGGTGCTGTATACCCCTATCTGTGGTGCTGTATATACCCCTATCTGTGATGCTGTATATACCCCTATCTGTGGTGCTGCATATACCCCTATCTGTGGTGCTGTATATACCCCTATCTGTGGTGCTGTATATACCCCCATCTGTTATGCTGTATATACCTCTATCTGTGGTGCTGTATATACCCCTATCTGTGATGCTGTATATACCCCTATCTGTGATGCTGTATATACACCTATTTGTCGTGCTGTATATACCCCTATTTGTCGTGCTGTATATATCCCTATCTGTGGTTCTGTATATACCCCTATCTGTGGTGCTTTATATTCCCCTATCTGTGGTGCTGTATATATCCCTATCTGTGGTGCTGTATATACCCCTATCCATGGTTGCTTTATATACCTATCTGTGGTGCTGTATATACCTATCTATGGTGCTGTATATACCTATCTGTGGTGCTGTATACCCCTATCTATGGTGCTGTATATTCCTATGTGTGGTGCTATATACCCCTCTCTATGGTGCTGTATATACCTATCAGTGGTGCTGTATACCCCTATCTATGGTGCTGTATATACATATCTGTAGTGCTGTATACCCCTATCTATGGTGCCGTTTATACCTATCTGTAGTGCTGTATATCCCTATCTGTGATGCTGTATATACCCCTATCTGTGAAGCTGTATATACCCCTATCTGGTGATGCTGTATACCCTATCTGGTGATGCTGGGCAGTATACTCCTGACACAATGGGTGGAATATATAAGGGGTGGGGCTTATAATAAGTGGGAGGGGTCAAAAAGGAAGGACGGGGTCTGGTGCCCCCCATCCTAAAATTTCACCAGACGCCACTGAAATCAACCCCTTAGTTTCAAATTAGTCCTGCAAACTATATAGCCACCCTTGGGTTCCAGGGCAAAATATTTCCTTCCTTCCTAGGTTGAATGATTTTTTCTTTAACCAGTTGCCGACCGCCTGCCGTGGCTTGGCTCATTATCGCGAAACAGCGGCTGCGAGAATGAGTATTGTGAGCATGTGCGCACCGACGGAGGCGGGCTCGCGCACTCACTGTGTTCCGGGGGCCAGGGAGCGGGTACGACGGACTCGATGTCCTCCGGTTGCCCGCGATCACCCCCGGAGCAACAGAACGGAGGTCCATGTATGTAAACACAGATCTCCGTTCTGGCAGAGGGGGAAGGGATGTGATCACAGGCTCCCTGTATATGGGAGCCCTGGTCACTCCTCTCCCCCAGCCAGCCCAGCCACAGCGGGCGGTCAGCAGCTGATTAAAGCCCGTTTTTCCTTGGATTGTATGGAGCTGAGTCCCACTGAGACCTTTACAATAATCAGTGGTAGCCTTCACTAACATGATGACAAACTAATGTATTTGCCTTAATTTTATGGAATATTAAATAATATTTTGTAGCCATGCCTGAGGCTCCATGCACACTGGACGCTCTCTGGGCTCTCTGGGCGTCGGATTTTAGCGGCAAGAGACGCTGCTTAGAAAATGTTCTTTAAGCAGCATTTTGTAAGCATTTATCGACGTCTGCGTTTTTGAGCTTTTTTCTTTTAACTACATTAGCTTCCATTGACTACAAAAAATGCAGATAAATGGCCGTTTAGCGGCATTTATGAGCGTTTATCGGCGTTTATTGGCGTCCAGCGTTTTTTGTGGTCAGAAGAACGACTCTTGAATGCCAATTCAGGCCGTTCAGATAACAGCCCAAAAACGGCACTGCTGTTAAACGACAATAAATGTCCATGTGCATGGACACATAGGATAACATAAAGGGGCGTTAAAAAAACGCCCAAACGACTATAAACGGTCGTTTATCAGCTTCAGTGTGCATGGAGCCTTATTCTCTTAGGACAACATACAAGGTCTCATTGCTATAATTGTAATCTAATACAGTGCATCTTTTAGAAACAGTATTAAAGTCTTGCCTTGTCTGGAGACTTGCACAAAGCTATCACCTACGCGTTAAACAAACACATTAAACACTAAATGCTTCTCTGCAGAACTGTTACATGCCATAAAGAGTCATCACATCATGATCTGTCCGGTGGATTAATGATTCATCGTCTCTGCTGCTTGTGCCATACAAATAAATCAGCCAACACGAAAAGGCATTCATTTAAAATATTGATTATGCAGTAGTTTTGAGGACAATGTCTATAAATCATTTCTAAGTAACCTAGGTCAATTCTGTGTAATGTGCAGATATGAAGAGGCCAGTGATTATTACTGCTTCATCAATGAGCTGATCCTGGTCTGATGTAGACTATAAAGACTTTCCTTTACATGCGCAACCAACTTTCACAGTAATGCCAATACACAAGATGTGAAAATTGGATGAAAAATACCGCGTTCAGAGCGATCGCCTTATAATCTGATCGTTAGTACACAGCTTTTGAGAGCCAATCACAACAGTTCATGCAAAATTATGTGAATGGGACGAGCACAAAAATATTTATTGTACAATAACAGAACAAACATTTTTAATTTAACCACTCCAGCCCCGGAAGGATTTACCCCCTTCATGACCAGAGCATTTTTTGCGATACGGCACTGCGTTACTTTAACTGAAAATTGCGCGGGGTGCGGTGTTGTACCCAAACAAAATTGACATCCTTTTTTTCCCACAAATAGAGCTTTCTTTTGGTGGTATTTGATCACCTCCGTTTTTTAATTTTTTGCACTATAAACAAAAGAAGAGTGAAAATTTTGAAAAAAAAACTATATTTTTTACTTTTTTGCTATAATAAATATCCCCAAAAAAATGTAAAAAAACTAATTTCTTCCTAAGTTTAGGCCAATATATATTCTACATATTTTTAGTAAAAAGAAATTGCAAATTAGCGTATATTGATTGGTTTGCGCAAAAGTTATCACGTCTACAAACTATGGGAATAGATTTATGGCGTTTTTATTTTTTTACTAGTAATGGAGGCGATCTGTGATTTTGACTGCAACGGACAGATCAGACACTTTTGACACTTTTTTGGGACCATTGACATTTATACAGCGATCAGAGCTAAAAATAGTCACTGATTACTATATAAATGTCACTGGCAGGGAAGGGGTTAACACTAGGGGCGATCAAAGGGTTAAATGCGTTTCCTCTGTGGTGTTTCTAACTGTGTGGGGGCTGGGCTGACTGGAGGAGGAGAAAGATCATTGTTCCCTATCACTGGAAACAGATGATCACTCTCAACTCCCCAGTCAGAATGGGGATCTGCATTGTTTACACTCACAGATGCCCGTTTTGCCTGTCTCGGGAGCGATCGCGGGTGGCCAGTGGACATAGAGTCTGCCCCACCCTCTGATTGGCTCCCCCCACTAGCCAGTGACCACACGTTCCTGCGAGCAACGTACCATGATGGAGATTCGCGGGAACGAGAACAACGGCGGCTGGTCGGCAAGTGGTTAATCAGTAGAATATTCGTCCATAAAAAGATCAAGTGACCAAGATCGCGCATGCTCGGAAACTAAAGAATACATTACAGCAGTGTTTCTCAACCTTTTTTCAATCAAGGCACCCTTTAAAATTATGGACAGTCTTGAGGTACCCCATTCTAAAATGTAAAAATGATTTTGATAGTTTTACATAATGCAGCAACATCAATACACGTAGGAAAACAACATTAAAGATGATTTATTCTTCCAAAGCAAATACACTTTTGCAAACTGGTACTGACTAGTATTCCAACGTTTCTCTTCTTTCTCCCTCTCTTTCTCCATCACTTGGCTAATGAGACCCCAAAGCTGATGGGGAGGGGCAAGGAAGGGTCAAACAAGGGTGCTATGCAGGCAACTGACATCCTCCTTATCAACTGATGATGCCATTGATCGTTAGGATGTTGGCAGCTAGAAGGTTGTAATGGTGCACAATAAAAACCGGTGGCTTTGTGTAGCCAAAAGGCGGGCTTCATCCACCCACCAGCAATTTTTAGGCATTTTGCCAAGGCACTCCTGAAGAAACCTCATAGCACCCCAGGGTGCCTGGGCACCCTGGTTGAAAAAGTCTGCATTACAATATAAAACAGTACATTACATCATCATGGGAAGTTGCATCTTTCATCCAGTGCTGCACTGACGTTTCTGGATTCGGAGTCATGGGGAAAGCAGGAATTGTCAAAGGATCTGCGGGAAAAGGTAGTTGAACTGTATAAAACAGGAAAGGGATATAAAAAGACATCCAAGGAATTGAGAATGCCAATCAGCAGTGTTCAAACTCTAATAAAGAAGTGGAAAATGGGGGGTTCTGTTGAAACCAAACCACGATCAGGTAGACCAACAAAAATTTCAGCTTTACCATCTGAGAAGATAAAGAGCATCATTCACAAATACCACAAAAGGCTTCAAGCTGTCATTGATGTTAAATGGGGCAGTACACAGTATTAAGTCCAATCTTGGTCTCATCACTCCAAAATTACTTTGTGCCAGAAGGTTTGAGGCTTGTCTCTGTGCTGTTTGGTGTATTGTAAGTGCAATACTTTGTGGCATTTGCGTAGAAATGGCTTTCTCTGGCGACTCGACCATGCAGACCATCTTTTTTAAGTGCCTCCTTATTGTGCATCTTGAAACAGCCACACCACATGTTTTCAGAGAGTCCTGTATTTCACCTGAAGTTATTTGTGGATTTTTCTTTGCATCCCAAACAATTTTCCTGACAGTTGTGGCTGAAATTCTTAGTTGGTCTACCTGACCGTGGTTTGGTTTCAACAGAACCCCTCATTTTCCACTTCTTGATTAGAGTTTGAACACTGATTGGCATTCTCAATTCCATGGATATCGTTTTATATCCCTTTCCTGTATTATACAGTTCAACTACATTTTCCCGCAGATCCTTTGACAATCCTTTTGCTTTCCCCATGACTCAGAATCCAGAAACGTCAGTGCAGCACTGGATGAAAGATGCAAGGGTCTGTGAGGAGTCCAGAAACTCATTGACATTTTATACGCACACAGTAATTACAAGCAAACAGATCACAGGTGAGGATGGTTACCTTTAATAGCCATTCAAACCCCTTTTGTGTCAACTTGTGTGCATGTTATCAGGCCAAAATCACCAGGGTATGCAAACTTTTGATCAGGGTCATTTGGGTAGTTTCTGTTGTCATTATGATTTAAAAAGAGTAAACACAGTTGATTGATAATAAATGGATTCAGCCAAACACTAACCATGACTGAAAGAAATGTTTTTGTGTTATCATTCATATTCTGTGAAAAATGGCCATAAATTCTGCCAGGGTATGTAAACTTATGAGCACAACTGTATGTATATATCGTAACAATATCCTACTGTATAAACTACTTGACCTCCGGAAGATTTGTACACTATGCATACAGCAGTTTACAATTAAAGGAGTTATAAAGGCAGAAGGTTTTTTATCTTAATGCATTTTACGTAGGGTTGCCACCTGTCCAGGATTCACCCGAACAGTCCGGGTTTTGAATCATGTGTTCGTGCCTGAGACCTGGACACATTATTCAGACTGTGCTGTGGCTCCCCAAGTAACCAAGATAGTCACACACACAAATCTGTTGCTGTCCGGGAGCTGCGGGCAGCTGTCGGGGGGGCAGGTTTGGCATCACTGAAGGGTGGGGTGATGATGTCAGCAAGAGCAATTTGGCCACACCCACTGTTTGCCAGATTACTACTGTCCTTGGAGCACTCAAATATGTCACAGGTCTTTTATAATCCTATAGTGTTTACTGCAAAAAAAAATGACCTGTGCCACTAAAATGGTCATGTTTGACTTGCCGAAAAGGTGGCAACCCTAGTATTATGCATTAAGATAAAAAACCTTTTGTGTGTAGCAGCCACCCCAGCACCCCCTAATTTCTTACCCGAGCCCCATCTCTCTCCAGCGATGTCCACGAATGTCTAAGCCGTCCGGTATACGCCTCTTTATTGGCTGAGACAAAGCAGCGCCGCCATTGGCTCCTGCAGCTCTCAATCAAAGTTAGTCAGCCAATCAGGGGAGAATTGAATGGATACACGGAGCTCTGACTTGGCTCGGGTGCCCCCATAGGAAGCTGCTGGCTGTGGGGGCACTCAATAGGAGGGAGGGGCCAGGAGCAACAAAGAGGGACCCGAGAAGAGAAGGATGCAGGCCACTTCACAGAGCAGGAAAGTATAACATGTTTGTTATTTAAAAAATAAAACATATAGCAGGAAAAGACATACAGCGTTTCTTCTGCTACTAAACTTTACCTGCTAACAGTTATTAATATACTCAACAATTACAAAAGAGACTTTAACCATTTGCCCTCTGGAAGATTTACCCACTTCATGACCAAGCCATTTTTTTCAATACAGCACTGTGTTACTTTAACTGACAACATGTTTTTGGTAAAAAAAAGTCCTAATAAGCATATATTGATTGGTTTACGTTAACGTTATAGCGTCTGCAAACTATTGTATATATTTATGGAATCTTTATTTATTTATTTTGTAGCCGTGTGCTCCCTTGAGAGTGGCTTGTAGTAGTGGTTCTCCTGATAGCTGACCTCAATCGCACCATATATCACACATCTGGAGACACTGACCAGACCATCTCTTGTTTTTGTTGTTTTATTTGGGGGAAATAACTTGGATGGGGATAAGGGGTAACTGTGGGATGCCCAAAGAATTATGGTACAAGGATTCCATATACAGTCCTGTATATGCATACTTCACTGCAGACTCTCCCTCTGCAGACCATTGCTCCTCTCAACTCTCCAGCACTTTACTTGCTGACCGTTTCTCTTACAGTTCTCTCACTACACAGAACTCACAGCTTTACACTTCTTTGCTTCTCTCCAGCTCAGAACTTAGTTTCCAGCCTGAAAGGAAACTTATCAGGCTTCTCTATACCTTTCTCTTCACCGCGGTTAGCACGTGGTGAGGCCTACCCAGTTTCAGCAGGACCTCAGAAACACCCATTACAGGCCAGGGATCACGGGTCCCTGAATGTGCAGCAAAATACTTTCGTGCTAACTGGGCCTTTGATGGACTACAACTCCCAGCCCATCCTCTTCCAGCTCCCATCGACCTGCTCTCTGGTAGTGACTCTCCTTTCCCTTAACTGGCTCCCAAGGCTCCCACAGACTGTCCACCATTCCTCTCCCAGCCTTCTCCAGCTCTTTCTCCTCCAGTCCCAGAGACCGTCACTCACTGCACCGGTGGATACTTTAAAATCCCTCACTCTTCCTGTAGCACCTTCGCTGTTCTCCTGTTCCTCCTGTGCATTCCAGGAATCACTCTCCTTCCTGGCTGCACCTGAACCCGCAGGCCCCAAGGTCACCCTCCCCAGGCTAGGGGCGACCTCCCGGGTAGGGGCGTGCACCACAACGCCTCTGCTACATCTCTAGGCTTCCACCCGACACTACTCCTCCCAGAGTGGGCTGACTCTGAGTATTTAAGGAGGATACAAAATGCATCCCTTCCTCCCCTGTCAGAACAGAGATCTGCCTTGTTTACATAGGCAGGTCTCTCTGTACAGATGAGAGTGGTCTGTATGGAGGGAGGGGAATCTGTACGAGGGAGAGGGGTCTGGACTGAGGGAGAGGGATCTGTACTGATCAGAGGGGTCTGTACTGAGGGAGGGGGGTCTATACTGATGAGAGGGGTCTGTACTAAGGAAGGGAGGTCTGTATTGATTAGAGGGATCTGTACTGAGGGAGGGTGTCTATACTGATGAGAGGGTTCTGTACTGGGGGGGGGTCTATACTGATGAGAGTGGTCTGTCCTGAGGGAGGGGGGTCTGTACTAATGAGAGGGGACTTTACTGAGGGAGGGGGGTCTATAGTGATAAGAGGGGTCTTTACTGAGGGAGATCTATACTGATGAAGAGGGGTCTATACTGATGGAGAGGGGTCTGTAATTGGGGGGGGGGGTTTATACTGCGGGAGGGGGATCTGTACTTAGTGGGTGGGGGATCTATAATGAGGGAGGGGGGGTCTGTACTTAGTGGATGGGGGTCTGTACTGAGGGGGGACTAGATGCTCTAGCAGATTTAGATGCACTGACAAATTGAAGCCAATCTCCAGCTCAAACTGCAGTTACACAAGCAGTTGCAGCAACATTTTTTTTTTCTTTTGGGATAAAGGTTTTACATGAATAAATAAAAGCTGACCATTGTAAGCAACCCTGTCAGGGGTAAATGGTTTGTCTCATCCATATACGTTTGCAGGAGAGGTTGTTATGTTGAAAATGAACAGACTTACTGGCTGGATCACCAGATGAAAACAGCAGAAAGGAAGCCTAAAAAAGAAGACTAGCACACCCATAACAATTTAATAAATGTTTGCTTTTGGGTTTAATGCTGCTTTAAGGTGGGCTGTCAAAATGCTGCTTGCAATACAAAAATGTTCACGTTACTATTGTGTGCATTGTGGAATTCAAAAGTGTAAAAGGCCTCTAGAGGATTTAGCCATTGACGGCCATAGACTGGAAAATGTCACAGGAGAAATGGCAGTGAGACGCCTATCTACCCTCAAATTCAGCTGACTGGCGCGTGCTTCTCAGCTAATGAGCACATGCGTTGCACACACAGTTAAACACCCCCCTTTTGTTATTTTTTATTTTCAAAGTATTTTATTAAGTTTTTCAAATAGACAAATACAGTGAATACAATCCTGTAATCGGCAGACATGTTGCTAAAATGTAACATAACAGAAAGATGTGAGATGTGAGAAAACCTGTGAGGCCTGTCTCACGTTCACATGTACCGACTTTATATGCTAAACTTGTTAACCTTACAACAATGAACCATGTGTAGCAGTCCCCACAACATCCTAATAGAAGAGTGGTGATGAGCTCCTCTAACAACCCCGTGTTACGAATCTTCAAGGATCATATCTATCTGAGCTGGACAAACTGATAGGGGGACAGAAGGCGTCCCGCAGCCGGGTCTCCAGAGGCCTGAGGACCTCTCACACACCACCCCCGTGGGATTTATCTGTGAATATGTGGAGCTCTCCAAGAGCCTCGCCCAAGCTAGGTAGGTCGCCCTGTGTCCACTCCTTCAAAGGCATGGTCCTTTCTGACTAATTCATTGTGATCCTTAGACTGTTGCCTGTAATGTCTAAGCTCTCTGTCGGTTTGGTTCTCGAGCACTCTGAGGTGGATGATACCACTGACAAATAGAACCAAGACATGGGTGAGAAAATACTGAGGAGACTCAAAAGAAAAGGAGAAAGAAGAACAAGAAAGAAAGAGAAGAGAGTCAGAGAGTAGGTAAACCAGTGCTATTCTGGAGGCTCACTGAGAAGCCCGGATATAGGGAAATATTATTAAGAGCCACCCAGGGTTCCCATATGGCTTCAAATTTTGCTATTTTTTTTGTCTTGGAGCTTAGCCACTATTTGCTCTTGGGACATGATCCAGGACACTTTCTTTTTCGCTGCCTGGAAGGAAATTGAAGATTTTTTTCCATGCCCCTGCCAAAGTGATTTTAGCTCCCAAGAGGATGAAGAAAACCAGGTTCCGCATACACTTGGGGAGCCCATCGATTTTATGACCCAGTAAGGCTGTAGCTGGAGTTTGGGGGATTGCTTTTCCAGTTATTTTCCTCAAGAGGTGGAATATCTTATTCCAAAAGGACCTAATGCGAGGGCAGAGCCACCAAGTGAGAAACTTAGTTCCAGGCAAGTTGCATCCTCTAAAACACAAGGGGAGGTATTTGGGAACATCAAAGCCAGCCTAGTGGGAACATAATACCATCTGGTGAAAAGTTTAATGTTGGCTTCGATAAGTGAAATATTCATGATACCTTTATACGAACCTTGAAAGGTTTTATACCATTCTGTTTGGTCTAGTCTCCAAATCGCTTTCCCAAGATTGGGCATATGAAGGTTTCTCTTCTCTGTTAGCTAGTAAGGCATACACAATCGAGATGCCACCCCTCTGATCCATAATGTTTGCACACCAATGATCGTAGGGAGTGGTTCTGGGAGGATTCGATCTATCCCGACAGATCGAATGGAGAAAGTGCCTTATCTGGGAGAGTCTAATTTTTTCTTTGTCAGCCATTTCAAGGGAGCTAACACAGTAGCTAAGCGTAATTGGACCCCTAGAGTTAAAGTAGTGTCCTATTCGGAACAACCCCTTATTAAGCCACCATTGAAACGCTTGAATGTTCATGCCTGGGGGAAAGGATGGGTTATGAAAAATATGGGCTAACGGGCGGATGGCCAAGATTAACGATGACTGTTTATGTAAGGTGTCGCCAAGGGACAAAGAGTGGGAAAGGGTCAGAGCCATAACAGGCAGTCGTGTTGCCTTATTGCTCCACAATAAGTAGTCCAGAGTGAATTGGGGCACTGCTTGTCTTTCCATGTCCACCCAGTCGGGCCTAGGGCCCCTGGAATAAACTGTTGATATTTGAACTAGTTGGGCTGACTGATAGTACAGTCATAGATTCGGAAGTCCTAGGCCCCCCTGGGTTTTCAAGTGAAAGAGTAGGTCCTTGTGGCATCTATACCCCTTGTTGCCCCAAATAAACTTAATAATGTGAGCCTGCATTTTCGTGAGGGCTTGTTTTTTGATGGATATTGGCAGGGATCTAAATACATATAATACCTGAGGGAGCATGGTCATTTTAATAGCGTTAATTCTCCCTAGCCAAGAGAGCCCAAGTTTTGACCAATCGTTTAAATCTGATTCTCATTTGTGGAACATGGGAGGGTAGTTGGCTAGTTAGAGGTTGCCAATATTCTGGGTATGTTTAATGCCTAAGTAGGGAATATCTGTAGAGGACCAAGTGAACGGGAAATGTTGTCTCAGGATATTGACTTCAGTCTGGGGAACCGAGATATTAAGTGCCATGGATTTTGAGATATTCATTTTAAGGCCAGAGATTACCCCAAATTCATTGAGTAGTTTATAGATATTAGGGATCGAGATTAGGGGGGAAGAGATAAACAGGAGCAAATCATCCGCAAAGAAAGCGCATTTATGTTCATTGGGGCCGCAGTGGACCCCTCTAATGTCAGGGTGGGATCTGAGTGCAATCTCTAGGGTCTCTATAGTGATCATGAAAATTAAGTTTGACAGCGGGCAGCCTAATCTGGTCCCTTTTCTAATGTGCAAGGGGTCAGAGTAGTTTCCCAGTAGACGCACCTGTGCACTCGGTGTAGAGTATTGTGACTGGAATATACCTAAGAATTTAGGGCCACAACCCCATCTATCCAGAGTCTTAAAGATATAGGGCCATGTGACCGTATCAAAACCCGGACATTTGAAAAAAAGTTTGGGGTTTGGGTATTTGATCATGCATGTTGAATATCTGCAGGGCAGCCAATCAACAAGCGTTTCACTGGTTTGCCCTTAGAAGCCATCACACCAATGCCTACTAATGGCATGGCTGTGATTGGCCAGTGCATCATGTGACCCAGCCTCTTTATAAGCTGGAGTCACTTAGTGCTGCAGTCACAAGCTCTCTGGCTAGTGTAGGGAGAGGATGCTGCTGGCGCTGTGAGGGACAGATTGCAGATATAATAACATCTCACCCTGCATTACAGAACTATCTGATTGTGGACTAGGTAGAGATTACTACTACTACTGCTTTTAGGGACAGATTGCAGATCTAATAACATCTCATCCTGCATTACAGAACAATCTGACTGGACTAGGTAGAGTCTACTTCTTAGAGGGACAGATTATTGTTCTAAAATCATCTTCTAGTTCTATAGGGTCAGGTTCCTGCTGTTGCTGTAAGGGACAGATTATTGTTCTAAAATCATCGCCTACTCCTATAGGGTCAGGTTCCTGCTGTTGCTGTAAGGGGCAGATTATTGTTCTAAAATCATTTTACTTCCTTTTGCAGCCCTCTAGCACTTTCCAGGACTTTTTTACAATCATTTTTGTGCCGAAAAGTTCGGGTCCCCATTGACTTCAATGGGGTTCAGGGTAAAGTTCGGGTCAAGTTCGGTACCGAACCCAAACTTTTTCGCGAAGTTCGGCCGAACCCACCGAACCCGAACATCCAGGTGTTCGCTCAACTCTATTATTAATTAGGGAAATTGGACGGTAGTTGCATATTTAACTAGTATTTTTCCCCGATTTGGGGAGAACTGTAATATATGCCGAATTCCAGTCTCTATTCAGAGGGGCTCCATCCCTGAGAGAGTTGAAGAAGCGCACCATGTAGGGAACTAGTTGAGGTCCAAATTTTCTATAATAGCTGGTCGAAATCCCGTCCGGCCCAGGAGCTGATCCTGGCTTACAGGATTTGATCATCTCTAAAACCTCTTCCTCATCATCGTCATCATCATTCTCTCTGAAGTAGTCTTTAATTGTATTGTTGAGTACTGTGCATTGAACCTCGTCACTTAACAAACTTTCATTATGGCGCCAATTAAAGGGCCCAACTTTTCCCCAGGGCCGTTTGGTTGTAAGCGTAACTAGAGAGTGGTCAGATAGTGAGGAGTCTATAATTTTCGATCCGATAGTCCATGGGATAGTAGGGAATTGGATGAAAATGTGGTCTATTCTGGCATGAGTATTGTGGGGTACCGAGAAGTGAGTATAGTCCTTGGTATTCGGGTTTAGTTCCCGCCATATATCTATCAGACCATTTTCAAATATAAGGTGGGAAATTCTCAGACTCTGCTTAGAGGGGCATTTGGTTTTATGTCTTCCGGTTAAGGATCTGTCTAGTGCAAGATCAAATGCTATATTGGAGTCTCCTCCCATGATAAATGAGCCCTTAAAGTGTGGTTTCAAGGTGCGAATCATTTAAGCGAAAAAACTGGCTTGCCCTTTGTTTGAGGCATAATAGGAGATAAAGGTGTAGTTTCTCCCATCAATGGTACCTTCAACCAGGATGAATTTGCCTGAGGGGTCTCTAATTACGTTAGACTGGGAAAAATTTAGATTTCTGGAAAGGCATACTGCCACTCCTTTGGTTTTATTTTCTGTGCTTGTTAAATAGAATTGTGGATAGTGTTGATGGATAGTGTTGAGCGAACCCAGACTGTAACGTTCGGGTCCGTACCGAACTTTCGGGTGTCCGGGCACGGACCCGGACATTTCAAAAATCGTTCGGGTTCGGTCCGGGGTTCTGCTATTTTACTCCACGTGTTTGACGTCGTGACACTGAGGTCGAATATTTCTCCGACCCAGTGTACTACGTGACCGGTTAGTGTCGGTACGGTAATCATCCGTACCGACACTACCGAAGATTCCCGTTTGGTCACTTTGCGAACAACTAACGGACGGGACGTCGAAGAGTTGTGCACCTCATTTTATCGTCTTGGGGCCTGGCTTGGGCTTGCTAAAAACTTTACAGGCCCAGGCACGGGCCTGTGGGCTTTCAAGCCATGCCTGGGCTTGCAATGTCAGACCCAAGCGAG
>BLSH010310864.1:112303-135486 GCA_018402905.1 Glandirana rugosa
GACCCAGGAAACCTATGGGACACGGTGTTTATGTGTTTAGGCTCCTTCACTAGCAAACAGAACCCCAATACTGGGTTTGACTCGTGGCACAGGGTATCCAAAGGACCCAGACTGGAAGTCATGGAAGGTGAGTAAGGCCTAAAGAGAATATGGGATATGTAAAAAGTTAAGCTTCCTAGTATTCAAGTGTAATATAAGAATCAATGTCACTGGGATGAGGAGACTGGTTACTGAACTGGTGGAGTCTGGTGCAAGCTCTGTGACACCAGCTCAGAAATGCAGCACAGCAAAAGAGAGTACTGTTATGATTAGGAACTATTTTTGTTAGTGTACAATAAAAAGTGTTACAGTAGCTGGGCCACAGATTACAAGGAGTTAATTATGTCTGTGTGGAGAAGTGTTGCTTTTAAGATAGAGTTCTGCCTTAAAGTGTTACTAAACCCAGCAATATAAAAACAATTCACCCCCCCCCCCCCCCTTCCACAGTGCACACACCTTCTAAATCTTATTTTTATATTGAAATACTGCTGCTGTATACCTTTTTTTCATCTGTATATTGCGTTCAGGTGATAATCTGAAAGGACTCACGGCTTCCCCAGTGTTCATGTAGGAGGAGTTTTCCCTTTCCTTTGATGAAACTTCCTTTGCATCAGTGGCCTTTCACCCACAACCTGGCCAGAGCTGATTGGCGCTTTGCCAATGACATGCTCAGTTCACAAATAAACAATCACTGCCTCTAGAAATCCACTACAGTCTGTGTCCATGGGTTTTTATTGGAGGCGGATCTTCCACGAATCAACATGTGATATCCCACCCACTGTGTTCTTTTTTAGTTACTGGGCATGGAGGAGGAGGGAAGGACTGGGCTGTCATTTACAATCTGTATACCCACCCACATGTATGACTCAAATGAAACAGGAAATCTCCAACACAGCATAAAAAACCAAACAGAGCATGTGTTACCTTACCACCCTGCCTGCGTGTAGCATGGCCTTACACAGATAGACAGTGCAAGAAGGAAGTATCTGGCCATACAGGATCAAAGAGCCTTTTTACACAATACAGAGGATTAACCCCTTAAGTGCCACAATGAGTATAACAAGCATGCTATTCTGCATATACAGACTGATTTTACTGTTGTGGGTTTAGTCACACTTTAAACGCTAATTGCATTACCAACATCCTCAGCCCGCATGTCCCCATATGGGCACCACCCATAGATCACTGAAGTGATACACAGATCTCAACTTTTTCTGTACATTTTGCTCTACCATCTTTAACCTCCTGCACCTCCCTATTTGACAGTGAGGTTGGGCATCATATTCAAAAACCAATAGGAAGGCACGAGAGGAGTTTGGGGAGGTGCTGGTTCATGAGGGTGGTTGACTCTGCCTTCCTTTAGCATCTATATCTAACTTGGAAGAAACCTGGAGCTTGAAGAAAAATATGTAGAAGTATGTTGCTTTCCTTCCCTGGCTGTCATGTGATTGCTTTGGTTTGTAGAAAAAGTTTTGTGTCTTTACCCAGATTTTACTGACATTTGTTCTATGAAAAAGCCTCTAGGTAACTAGACTTTTCAGAAGAAGGTCAACGGTGGTAGCCTACATAGTTCTCTCATCCCAGGTTTCCTTCAAAGTGGAATTCTAGTTTTCATTAAGAATTCAATAATATACCCAAGGATGATTAAGAAGAGGGAGTTCTTACTGCAATACTCATTTCCTCTCTGGTGCAGTCCCCAGCATAAGGGTTCTTTCTGAGGTCCAGCTCCATTCGTCTTCCAGGGTTGAATGACTGCCAGCATTACCCAACCCACTTGCTGTGGGCCCAGGCTGTCATGGACAGGCCTCCTATGGACAATTCATCACACAGTCCGGGCTCACAATACTCCTGAACTGAGTGACAATATAGGATGACTGCCCACCACAGGAGCAAGAGAAACTCCACGGGCTAACAACTGCTAGATTTAAAGTGACAGTAAAAAAAGAAAAATTTTATTCAAGTATGTATTCTTAGCGCAAAAAAAAAGTTCCTTCTATTGTCCTCAGCCTCCTCTAAATCACTAAATGTCTTTTTTGTGCTGCTGTGTTTCCTGTTAGAGGGTGGCTACCTACGTTCTGTATGTAGGAACGTAGCCACCCTCTCTTGCTAACTCCTAAGATGGACTATGGACTGTGCATAGAACAGTACACGTGACCGCAATTAACATGCAACTGTTCTTTCCAAACACATTGAAGTGATGGGGAAAAGGAGAGGTTTGGGAGCTTATGGAGGATGTTACAAGGAGGCAGTAAAACACAGAAAGAAATGATTTCATGAAAAATAAATTACAGGGTACTTACACCCAAAAGTGGAAGCTCCACTTATCTGCTTCCTTCCCCCCTCCAGTGCCACATTTGGCATCTTTCAGGGGGGAGGGGGGAATGGGTACCTGTTTGTGACAGGTGCCCTTCCCCACTTCAGGGAGACAGCGCCGCGGTGCCATCCATTGGAAGTTCGGCCCCCTTCCTCCTTCCTTTGCCACCAGGCCCGTTAGAAAGTGCAGCATGCCAAAAGGCTTCACTGTGGGTTTCCCTTACGACAAATTGGGTGGGGTGGGGTGCCAAAATTTCGTGCTCCCTGGACAGGTAAGTGTCCATCTATTAAAAGTCAGCAACTACAGTAATTGTAGTTGCTGACTTATTTTTCTTTCCCCAGGAGAAACATCCCTTTAAGTAGTGGGTGTGTATGGATTGTTTTTGGAGAATAAGGATATAGTTTTATTGCTTTTTTAAGATACAGTATGTATATGAGATTTAAACAAGAGTTCAGCTTTCAGATGTTTCAGATGCTGATGACACTTTAACCACTTCCTTACTGGGCACTTAAACCCCCCTCCTGCCCAGACCAATTTTTGGCTTTCAGCGCTGTCGCATTTTGAATGAGAATTGCGTGTTCGTGCGACGTTGTACCCAAACTAAATTTATATCATTTTTTTTCCCACAAATAGGGGTTTTTTTTGGTGGTATTTGATCCCCTCTGCGTCAATTCTGATCGCCGCTATAAACAAACAAAGAGAGATGATTTTGAAAAAAAAACTATATTTTTTCCTTTTTGCTATAATAAATATCCAAAAAAAAAATAAAAAAATAAAAATTATTCAACAGTTTTGGCCGATATATATTCTTCTACATATTTTTGGTAAAAAAAAACGCAATCGGCGTTTATTGATTGGTTTGCGCAAAAGTTATCGTGTCTACAAACTATGAAAATTGATTTATGGCGTTTTTTTTTTTTTTACTAGTAATGGCGGCGATCTGCGATTTTTATCGGGACTGCGATATTGGGGCGGTTATGTCGCACTTTTTTTACACTTTTTTGGGACCAATGACATTTATACAGCGATCAGAAATTTAAATGTCCACTGATTACTGTGTAAATGTCATTGGCAGTGAAGGGGTTAACCAGCAGGGGGCAGTGAAGGGGTTAAATATGTTCCCTGGGTGTGTTCTAACTGTGGGGGGGGGGGCGGGGCTGGCTGGCTGGCACATAACAGATCTAACTGATCCCAGTGACAGGGATCAGTAGATCTGGTATGTCCCCTGTCACAGAACCGAGAACCGCCGTGTTTACAACGGCGGTTCCCCGTTCTTCAGGTCTGACAGGGGATCGCGGGTCTCGGGCAGACATCGAGTCCGCCCGACCCGCGGGCACTGCCACGCAGCGTGCGGCGTGTGGGCACCGCCGCCGCCTGTGAGTGCGCGCCAGGAGCGCGCACATGGCCAGGACGTCCATGGACGTCCACCCGGCATTTCAGATCCGCGCTGGAGCTATAGCGCGGATCTGGATGGGTTAATAATAGAATTATTTGATTTTTTCTATACAGATATAATTTAGACATGTGCAATTAATTTCGTTCCGAATTAGTTTTTTAACGGTTTTTGACAAATTTGTTAATTTGGAAATATCCAAATTAACGAAAACCCGTTTAACCACTTATCAACCGGGGCCCTATTTTACATTTGTTGGTTACAAACTAAAAACATTTTTTTTTGCTAGAAAATTACATAGAACCCCCAAACATTATTTATATATTTTTTCAAACACTCTGGAGAATAAAATGGCGATTGTTGCAATACTTTTTGTCACACGGTATTTGCGCAGCGGTCTATCAAACGCGATTTTTTTTTTTTTGAAAAATGGCACTTTTTTAGTTAAAAAATAAGACAACAGTAAAGTTAGCCCAATTTTTTTGTATATTGTGAAAGATAATGTTACACCAAGTAAATAAATACCATACATGTTACGGTTGAAAATTGCGTGCACTCGCAGAATGGCGACAAAGTCCGGTACTTAAAAATTTCCATAGGCGAAGTTTTGAAAAATTTTAACGGTAACCAGGTAAGAGGTGCAGAGGAGGTCTTTTGCTAGAATTATTGCTCAGACTCTGTGACTACCTCACATGTGTGGTTTGAACACCGTTTTCGAATGCGGGCGCGACTTAGGTATTTTTTTCTTTGCTGTGTGAGCTTGCGGGAACGGTGGCGCTTTAAATTATTTTTTCTTTTAATTTTATTTATTTATTTATTTTTAACACTGTTCCTTTAAAAAAACTAAATTCTGATCACTTTTATTGCTATCACAAGGAATGTAAACATCCCTTGTGATAGTAATATATGGTGACAGGTACACTTTATGGAGGGCTCCTTTGCAATTCACAGTATTCAGATCTCCAAAAACGGTGATTCTGAATACTGTCATTTTTTTAAAACCGGTGCCATTAGCTGCCGGGTAAACCAGAAGTGACGTTACAATGTCGCTTCCGGAATTTGCCGAAGGAGACCCGATCGGAGCCGATTATGGCTTCCTTCAGGTCTCCTCTGAGCCAGCAGACGCGCTGGATCGTTGCTCCGGTCTCCCGGTGGGACGCAAGGCTGGAGAAGAGTGGCGGATGTCCCCTCCCGCCCCCGGATATAATGGCCGAGCTGCTCCCAAGCCAGATCGGTCGTTATCCCCGGATAGCGGACCGTCCGCTCTAAAAAAACGGTACCGGGATATAGCCTGCAGCTGCAGCCTATATATCCCGGTTACAGCCACTCACAGCTAGTCGCCGCCTATTTACGGCGCTGGTCGGGAAGTGGTTAAAGAATTTTTCTAAATATTCATAAATTTCCGAAAAAATTCGTAAAATCTGAAAATTCGAAAGTAAGAGTGAAAATTCAAAAGAATGAAAATCCGAAAATAAGAACGAAAATCCACAAAATTCGAAAACCCAAAAACTAACTAATAATAACAACGTAACCATTATTAACTGTTAAATTATAGGTATGGGTATTTCCTTTCAAATTTCACTGTTAGTGAACGTAATGAATACTAATTTATCTAAACTTAAGATTTATCCAAAATTACGAATGCCGTATCTAAACAAATGGAACAAATTAATAATAAATAACAATAATAATTTAATAATAATAATAATAAAATAAACTTTTTATTATTATTATTATTTATTATTAATTTCTTCAGTTCCATTTGTTTAGATGCTGCATTCGTTATTTCGGATAATTCATAACTTCGGATAAATTTCGTTATGTTCACTAACAGCCAAATTTGAAAGGAAATTCCAATACCTATAATTTAATAGTTAGTTATTATTAGTTAGCAAGATATTATTTCAAATTTTCAGATTTTCGTTCTTTCAAATTTTCGGATTTTATTTCTTACTTTCGGATTTTCTAATTTTTGGAATTTGCTCATTTGCGAAATTATGAATTTACAAATGTATGAATGTACAAATTTACGAATGTTCAAATTTACAAATGTATGAATTTACGAATTTACGAATGTACGAATTTACGAATTGCGATCATAACGAATGACCCAAAAAACTAAAAAAAAAAAACAAAAGAATGAAACGAAAATGAAAATGAATGAATTTTTGGCAGTGCACATGTCTATAATTCCCATTTCTTGTGTGCTATGATATGTCACTGGCTTACTATGCATTCACAGCAGGAAAACATGAAGAAAATGGAACTATTATACTGTCACAAGGTTGAATTTGGCTATAAAACAAATGTCTATTCCAGCGTAGCAAGCAGCACCGTTCCTGTAATAAACTAGATGAGCTTCAGTAAACTCTGAGCTTCATAAAATTAATTTTAAGATATCAATCAATAAAAAGGCATTTATTTCATACTTTTACTGCAGTATCTAATGCAGCCATATAGCGTAGATGAATTAAACAATTAATTGATTTCACTTAATGAGAAATGAAATTTAATACATTTTAGCAAAAAAATAATTCAATTCATCATTATAAGATGTAAACGATTATGATATAAATGACTTTAATAAACAAAATATTGGAATAGAGTAATTTGTTACTAACTGGTTGGGACAACTGTCATTATTACTGAAATGCTTGGGTGCAATAGATAAAACAATTCAAAGCGTATATAAAAACAAAATGTTTTCTTATCTACTTTCAAGTAAAGCAGTGAAGGATTAAAACCGCTATCGGGTTATTTTTCGCTTTCTACGCCCCACTGGTGGGATTTCTCTTTCTGTTCTAGAGATGCAGCAGGAAAGAATGAAAAATGCCCTGGAAACTGAACTGAATTCCTGTTTGTCACAGGACCAGGTGCCCCAGGATATTCCTTCACGTATACAGCAGAGTTCAGAGAGTAGGAGGGTGAAGCACCATGAGGAGCCAATCAGGTGTACTGCAATGCAAAGAGCATGTTGATAGGAGGAGAGATCAGAGTGACAGAGAGATGAACTCATCAGTGTACAATTATTTTGTTTACTGACCAGTCACAGTGTGAATGTAGGGAGTAAACCAACCACTTCCCTTCCGGGCCAATTCTGTAAAAATCATAATTTTTTTGCTAGAAAATTACTCAGAACCCCCAAACATTATATATGTTTTTTAGCAGAGACCCTAGAGAATAAAATGGCGGTCATTGCAACTTTTTATGTCACACAATATTTGCGCAGCGACTTTTCAAAGACATTTTTTTTTGGGGGGGGGGGGAACAGTTTCACGAATTAAAAAAACAGTAAAGTGAACCCAATTTTTTTGCATAATATGAAAGATGATGTTACACCGAGTAAATAGATACCCAACATATTACGCTTTAAAATTGCGTGGAATGGAGCCAAACTTTGGTACTTAGAAATCTCCATAGGCGACGCTTTAAAAAATTTTACAGGTTACCTGTTTAGAGTTACAGAGGAGGTCTTGGACTATATTTCTTGCTCTGATGCACGCAGCGATGCCTCACATGTGTAATTTGAATGCCGTTTACATAAGTATGCATTGCATCTGTGCATGAGCACGTGGGTGCGCTTTATATTTTGTTTTTTCTATTCTTTATTTTACTTTTATTTTTTCATTTTTACACATTCTCTTTATTTTATTTTTTTATCACTCTTATTCCTATTACAAGGAATGTAAACATCCCTTGTAATAGGAATAGTGTGTGACAGGTCCTCTTTATGGAGAGTCTATAAGACCCCACATCTCTCCTCCAGGCTGGAAAGACCAAGATTAAAAAAATAAAATAAACTGTCTCGGTCTTTCCAGCTGTGTAACCGGCTTTATTTACTTTTGCCGGTCGGTCATAACGTTGCGCCTGGGCCTCCGAGGATCATAGAGGATCATAGAGATGACTGGACACCATCTGGTCACCAGAAATCTCTATGGCTAACTTCCGGCGGCGACTAATTCATTCTCCGGTTTGCCGATGGCAAGGGTGAGCCGGTAGAAGCATCGGAGGGCGACGGGAGGGGACGATCAAGTGGCTGAACTGCCACTATGTCTGTTTTTACAGTGCACAGAATCGCCAGCTGAAAAAAACAATATCTGGATGATGCCTGTAGCTGCAGGCATCATTCAGATATCCCCACTCAAAGTCCAGGATGTCACCTTGAGCAGAAAGTGGTGAAACTACAGCAGAGAAAAGTCAGATCTCCTCTCTTGCTAGGCAGGACTGTGCTTTGTGGCAGTGCTGTGTACATCTCAGAACTGGATGGAAAGGTATGCAAATCATTTTAACAAGTAACCCGCATCTCATATACTGTATGCATGTCTTATGTACATTTAGCTGTTTGACTGAAGTCTAAACCTGAAAAGGTGCTATTAACAACAACAATAAGAAACCAAAACAAATAAGTTATGTGTAATAAAATGAAATGACAAAGGGAAAAAGTGTTGAACACGTGAAGAAAGGGAGGTGCAAAAAGGGGAGGAAAGCCAAGAGACTAGCTGAAATCTATCAGTAATTAGAAAGCAGTCCTGCCCCTTGTCAGTGCAAATTAATATCGGCTGGTTCAGTGTCGACTGATGGCCTAAAAAAAGATGTCTCATTACCAAGGTGTTACACAAACATCTCATGATGAATAAAAGCACAGAGCTCTCTCAAGACCTTTGCAACCTTACATACCGATGGCATTGGTTACAGAAGTATTTCTAAACTTCTGAATGTCCCAGTGAGCACTATTGGGGTCATAATATGGAAGTGGAAAGAACATTATTTCACCATAAACCAGAAACAACCAGGTGCTTCTGCAATTTCTGACAAAGGAGTGAAAATGATCAGAGTTGTCCAAGAGCCAAGGACCACTTGTAGATAGCAAAGACCTGGAATTACAATTATTTCAAAGAAAACAATAAGTAATGTACTCAGCCACCACGGCCTGTATGCACCTTAACCATGCAAGACTCCATCGCTAAAGAAAAAGCATGTTGAAGCTTGTTGAAAGTTTACTGCACGACATTTAGGCAAGCCTTTGAAATACTGGGAGAATATTGTCTGGTCAGAGGAGACCAAAATTGAACTCTTTGGATGCCATAATACACATCATGTTTGGAGGTCAATTGGCTGCACATCACCCCAAAAACACCTCCATACCAACAGTGAAGTTTGGAGATGGGAACATCATGGTGTGGGCTGGTTTTCAGCATACGATACTGGCAAACTTCATGTCATTGAAGGAAGGATGAATGGAAAAATGTACCAAAACATTCTTAATAAAAATCTGTTGCCATCTACCAGGATGATGAAGATGAAACAAGGGTGGACATTTCAGCAAGACAATGATCCCAAACACAAAGCAAACACAAAGGAAACTCTCAACTGGTTTCAAAGAAAGAAAATAAAGCTGCTAGAATGGCCCAGCCAATGACCTAAATTGAATCCAATAGAAAATCTATGGAAAGGACTTGTAGCCTGTGCCCCCTTGGGGGTTGCTGAGTGTTGTGGTTCACCTGATCACACTGCCCTTGGTCACACTTTTTCCTTGCATCCGGAGTTTTTATTAGGGGATTTGAACTTGGATGGGGTAGGGATGCCCAAGGATCAACAGTTTTTAATTAGGACCTCTATATACATCACAGTATATACACTTATCCTTCTTCACTCCAGCACTGACGGTTGCTGCACGTTCCACTCCTTGTTCCTCACTCCAGCACTAACACTTGCTGTACAATACTCCTTGTTCCTCTCTCCTGCACAGTCACTTAGTTCCGGTCTAGCTAGCACATGGTGATGCCTTCTATAGTTGAAGCAGGATCTACGGACCACACATTACAGGCAGGGACTACTGGCCCCAAAGTGTAGCAAAATACATTTGTGCTAGCTAGTATGATGGACTACAACTCCCAGCCCATCCTCTTCCAAGCCCTGCCAGCTCTTCCAGCTGCAACTGCCTCCTCCACTGCCACAGCGACACCACAGTCCCTCACTGGCCTCTGCATCCTTCCCAGACTGTCTCTCACCCCAACCTGCTCCAGCATGCCTGCTCCAGTCTCCCAGGGTGTGTCTCTCTCCGACTCCTGACACTTGTAATTCCTCTCCTGAAGATCTCTCAGATAATGCTCTCTCCTGCTGTCCTTTCCGCTCTGCCGTGTGCCTCCATTCCAGTATCTCACTCCTCCCGGCTGCATCCGAGCACTCCAGGGTCCCCTCCCCCTCGGGTTTGGGGGGAGGAGGACAGATGGGTTAGATTGCCTGATTCTCACTACTATGTTTAGGCCTGTGATGTTGTACAGCCTATGCAGCACACTCCATGGACTGCCGAAGGAGTAGCGGAGTGTGCACTTCCCCTGAACTGCAGGACAAACCAGCCTGCCACCCTGTGCCCAGTGGAAGAGACTGTTTCACTACAAGGACACTGGGGGGAAGTTTGTTCCTGTTTCATTCCTTTTGAGGACCTTTTGCTCAGGGACAGGCCCCTCCCACCAGGAACCTTAAAAAAAAAATAAAACACTGGACTTTCTTTGTTTCTGCTCCTGCTGTGGGATTATGACCCCTCACTGGCAGAGCAGGCAGGTGAAAGAAGTACAGAGAAAGACTTGTGTTAGTATTTTTCTCTATCAGGAGGATAATAACCCCCATCTGGTAGACTGCTGTTAATTAGTTCGTTTTAGATAGATGTGTTCCTCTTCTCTTAGGATTTCTGGGATGGAATGGCTGTTCATCCCCATCCATTGAGAGTCAAGACAACATCGACCTTCCGCTACTAACTAGGCGAGTAGAGGGCTTCTCCTCCGGGAGAGGTGCTCTGGCTGAGGAATGTATAGTGATTTGGTATGTGATTAGCTGCAGGGCTCTGTAGTCAGGAAATATGATAAACTGTATAGTGTAAATATTACAAAAACAATGGCAGAGATATATTTTGTAACTTATTTATTTGTACAGTTCTTTCCAAGTTTGTTCCCTTGTCCCCTCCCATTTTTTTGACTTTGGGTTGCCCATGCCCCTGTGCCCCTGGGCCCTATTTTTGTAAGTTTTCAGCTGGGGACCAGCTGATGTGGGGAGAGGGGGGGGGGTTAGGGGAGTTAGTGTAGCGCCTCCAAAGTGTAGTCATTTTTTGTGAGGTCTTTTTGCTAGGAGAGGCAAAATTTAGTCAGTCCTGACTGTAGGTGCAGGCCTGAATGTTTTGATCTGATCTGGGGAGTGGCTCAGGGAGTGGCTGGAGATGGAGGGAAGGACCCTGGCCTGTAACGGGTGGTCCAGACGTCCTGCTGACAGAGTGCAGGCCTCACCATGTGCTAGCTGCGGCGAAGAGAAAGGAATGGAGTGAGCCTGATAAATTTCCCTTCAGATCAGGAAACGAAGTGAAGTGCTGGAGAGCAGTGAAGGAGCAAAAGTGCAGCAGGAAGTAAAGTGTATATACGGTCATGTATATAGGAGGTCCTGTAACCAATTCTTTGGACATCCCACAGTCACCCCTTTTCCCCATCCCAGTTAAATCCCCTAAATAAAACAAACAACAACAAGAGCCGGCCTTTTCAGTGACTTTGGATGTGTGAGATATGGTGGGGTTGAGGACAGCTATAAGGTGAACCACAACTACCAGCCACTCCCAAGGGAGCACATGGCTATATATATATGTGTATATATATATATATATATATATATATATATATATATATATATATATTTGTCTTTATTTTTATGTCAGTTGTGATTCCAAATTCTTTATCCAAAAACTGGAGTTACTCTTTAACTCATAATGCTGTGTTGTACTTTCAAGGGGCTGATAAAGTGTTAATAGTAAAAAGAGTTGATTGGTCACCGTTGGTGTGACAAGCTAGGACGGCAGAGAGAGAGAACACGGAAGCAACTCACAAGGAACCCGACTTGCCAGTGTTTATTGAGGAACTTGGAGGCATGGGAGGGATGGGATTAGGACATAGCACAGAGAGACAGTCCACAGAGTAACAATGGGCACAACATGGATAAATAGTACATGATGGGCCCAGCACAGATAAACATTTCATGGGTAGCTAAATGGTATAACAGGGGGAGGTGATCCTCAGGGAAGTAGAATGGCATAGCAAGGGTTAGGCGTCCGCGGAGAGGAAATATGGAATAGCAAAAGGGAAACAGTCCACAGGGCAACAATAAGGCACAGCAAGGGTAAATGATCCACAGGGATGTAGTAAGGCACAGCAAAGGGGAGAGGCGGGAGGTCAGGGACTCATGCAGAGGATGTCAGACAGCCCTGGGCTACTGGTGAGGCAATCTGGATGAAGGAGGGCTGGTTCAGGAAGAATTTTATAGAGGCAGATCCCTAGGCAGGTGTCCACTGGGTCTGGAGCAAGAGAGAAAGAGAGGAGCGTTGGGCACCCTCGCCATGGATCGGTAGCCGAGGAGAGCAGAGGGCACAGGCAGAGAGGCAGCTGGGTAATGGGAGGCATATACAGCTCCTGGAGGCCCGACCTCAGTATGGGATTATCACCACTATACTGTATCCCAGATAGCAAGGATAACTTGTCACAAATTTGTGGCAGTGTTAAATTGTAAGTCTGTTAACTTGCTGCACATTTTCACTGGCAAGTTGTACACTTGCAGAGCACTTGACGCACAAGTTCTAGCTGACAATTTTCCAATTTGTAGCAAATTTGCATGGCAAGACTCTAGAAAGAGCAAAGTTGCAATGGTGAGTTTAAAGGAAGAGCTCTGCAAGTCTACAGCATGAACTTTCAGCCACAGTTACCCCTGTGGTGGGAAGACTATTGCACAACATATACTATGAAGAAGAAATACACAGCTCCAGGTCAGGGTGTACACCTGATACAAATCCGCGGTGCCTGCCACGGCTCGCCACCGCTACTCATGTTTCACTCGGTGTCTCCAAGCTTAGTCATTACAATGACTAAGCTCGGAGACACCGAGTGAAACGCGTCTACCCACCTGTACCTACCTGTGGTTGTACCTGTACATGCCATATTTTGGAATAAACTGCAAGCTGAAAAATATTCGTGGAGTGCCGCCTACCTGTCTTGTTATATATATTGCACAACATAACTGAAGCAGAACTTGCAGCAGACTTGCAGAATATTTGCAAAGAAAGTTGATCTGGAGTCATGCAATGCGGACTTGCTCCAATTGTGCAACAAACTTGTGAAGCCTGGAAAGTCTACCAATAGCTTAGCAAGTCATTTTCAAACTTGCAGCACAATTGCATGCTATCTGGGATGTAGTATCCAGGCTGTGTTTCCCAACCCAGGTAAATATGCCTGAGCTGGGGTGTGATCCTGAAGCTCAGGCAACCTGATAATAAAGGCCCATGCACATGATCAGAAAATCATACAAAAAAATACTGCTTTCGAAGTGATCATACAATAATCTGATCGTTAATATACAGCTTTCGTCCAAAATTTTCCGAAGGGACAAATGCGAAAATTTTTCTCGTCTGATATCAGATCGTATGATTTTCATTTAATCAGTACAGTTTTCATTAGAAAATACAACAGAAATGCAATACAGTACATTACATCACTTCCAAATTTTTGTTCTGTGGAATTGAAACTGCTTAGTGTTTTTAAACCAGCCATGGAGAATTTCCCAACATCCCTAAATACTACAGACTATGACGAACCCCCAATTTGGGACTTTTATAGGGAGAAACTTGGGGGCTTATCGTACTCTGGAATTTTCGTACTTTAGTAACCTCTTCATTTTTCATATGAGACTAGCATGCAAAAAATGTACAATCATTCGTCCGATAATCTCATCATGTGTACTAGACTTTAGCACCGGATTGATCAGGGCAACAGGCTCTGCCCCCTTCCCATTTGACCACATCAGGTGTGCAGCTGGGGATGAGCTCTTTGTCTCCAGAGAGGCAAAGCACGTAAAGAGAGATTCTGGCATCAGGGGGCTGGCCACAGTAGGGCACCTGATAGCCTGGCGCTTCACACACAGGAGGTGAGGAGTCACAGGAGTTGTGTACGAGGTGCCAGGAGTTGGCTTCATATCTCACCACATGTATGTAGTGTGGGGCAGTGGAAGACGTAAGGGAAGTAGAGGGAGAAGATAGATGCTATGACAGTTGGCTTTTAGGTTTTTAGGCTTAAAATATAACTGAAGGCATTTTTTTTAGTTTTGGACGGAGTGGAGAGGTATCAGTTTTTATTGCTGTCTGTGCCCCATTACAGACCCTCTCTAGTCACCCTTTTTACCTTTATCACCAAGAGTAGAAGTGAAAGAAAATCCCAAATTTGGGTTGTTATCAGAACAAGAACAGGAGAGGGAACAGGAGGGGATATCTTCCATTAGGGACGTTAGTTCTGGTGACAACCATGGTTTCTCTCACCCTGGAGAAATTTCCCCAGTGGGACACAGATGGCAAAAAGCTCACAAGGCTTATAACCCTCCCTTACTCTATGCAAAATGAAAAAGTTTTGCCTTTAGTTCTACTTTAAAAGACAGTTGCAGACAGACATTTTTATCTGAGAGGTAAAGGAAGCCGGCAATGTATAGTAAATTGATGTTCAGTGTTTCCAGTGCGGCCATGCATACCAACTGATACTGGTGCAAAATGAGAGCTACGGGTGTCCCTCAAAATTACCAGTCCTTCTACAGCCAAGATCACTGAATAAGCTTTGGCACAGCGTGTCCCATTAAACACACTCCAAGCCAGCTGAGAGCCAGAGAAAATTGTACTGTAATAGAGAGTGAAATTGTTCACACCACTGAACATGAAGACAGACAGACTAGAACGGTCAGCAATAAAACACCATGGGATATAGGATTCTATAATACAGAATGCTGCCCACAGGGAAGACAATGCGTTCTCTGAAAGGCAGCACACCGGAAGGTGATATGATTGCTGGTGTACGATGAGAGCGAAAGTGACCCCTGCAGAAGCATAGTCTGTTCTCTAGAAAACGATATATATCACGGAGGTTGGGGACATATGATCACACCATACATAATGTACGAGTACATAACTAATGAGTGGGTTTACTGAAGGCTAAGAAAAAGAAACAATAAAAAACTAACTTTTAAATATGAAAACAGAAGCCTTGTACAGATCTAGTGCTAATGCTGAACGTTACACTCAACTTGAATTTAATCAGAGTTTAAAATATTTGCACTAAAGCTAATGTAGCCCTCCTTCAGAGATGAATTATAAGAAATGGCCCTCCCTGAACAAGATATTGCACTAAACCTGTGGGTAAATGTAGCGGTGCCCCTGTCCTCCAGAGGCCTGATGGTGTCCTCCAGAGTCAGGGGCAGCTGACATTCCTCCTCAGGGAGCAGGTTATTAGGCATGGTGGGTGTAGTGCAAGTTGGAAAGATCGGGCACCAGTCACTTTTAATATGAACAAAAAGAGATTTATTGTTTCTTAACAAGAACTGGGGGAGAGGGGGTTAGGGCCAGGACACCCTTAGGCAAATGCAATGTGCAAACAGGCAGACTCCTCAAAAGACAAAAATAGGAATAGGTTGATAGCGAAACAGAAAAAGGGCCCTTAAGCTGAACGTAGCATTCTGTATTTTCATAGCAACTGCTGTCTCCTATAGCAACACTTCACTTCAATACTTCACTGTAGATCTGCACACATAACTTACAATATCTCACTGTAGATCTTCACTCACATCTCACAGTACCCCACTGTAGATCTTCATTCCCATCTCACAGTATCCCACTGTAGATCTCTCAAGCTTCACCCACACTATTCTGCTGGGTCCCTGACTTGACTCAGAGCTACCCACTGTACTTATCTTCAAACTTCAACCATGCTGTCCCGCTGGGTCCCTGACTTGACTCACAGCTACCCACCGTACTTATCTTCAAGGTGCACCCATGCCTCCTGCTGGGTTCCCAGCATGGCCGGCCCTACCATGGGTCCCAGTGGGTCCATCAGACCCAGGCAGCACTTTGAGAAGGGCAGCAAATTGAACCACGGCTGCCTCTCCTTTTCTATTTACCCAGCAAACTGACAACCAAGATTTTTTTTTCCAGCAGTTTTGCATGTCATGACGACAACTGCCCTCTGGGCTGCTCCACCTGCCCCTATACTACCCTAGCCCATCCATATATTGCTCTAGCCTGTCTATATACTACCCTAGTCTGCCCCTATACTGCCCTTATACTACCCTAGCCTGCCCCTATACTACCCTAACCTGCCCCTATACTCTCTTAGCCTGCCCATTGGAATTGAACATAATGGTAAGTCATATGATTTTGCATATAGACAAGGTGCTGTTGCATGTAAATCTGACTTCCTGATAAATTTAATTTTAGTTTTAATTATCGTGATACAAAATAATGGATGCAGGGGCCTTTTGGTGGGCGTGTTTTTTTTTGGGGGGGGGTATATTTCATTCTTGGACCCAAGCAGCACAATGTCTTGGGCCAGCCCTAGTTCCCGACTACTGAAGCTTTCCCACATCTTCACCGTCCCTGGCTAGGGAAAGGGCTGCTCTGGGACTTCTTCAGACCTCCATCCTCTCTATACCTGCCTCTGCTAACAGAGTCTCCTGGCACGCGGTCCATTTCTCCTTCAGACAGAACCTCTTCAACTTGGTTAGGCCTCCAGCTGTATGACTAACTCACTGCTACTGCTTGAATTTATGGATAGGCCTTGGTCAGGCCTAGCAGCCAGGTGCTCTGGGATAGGCCTCATGCTTCTGGCCTAGCAACCCGGGGCCATGCGACACACGTCCACTCAGGCAGCTGCCCAGGTGGCTAAGAACCCCGATCACCTGACTCCTCCCAAATAAATACACTATCCCAGCATGCCCAGGGGCTGAAAGAAACCCCCGGCTGATTGGCTGATACAACCTATCTATTCATAACCTGTGCTAACTGTAATCCATCATAATGTCAGAGGCAGCAATGCCACCTTGTGACAGAAGAGAGGAACTACATGAAACTCAGGATTAGGGTAAAATCAGTGGATCCCCTACCAATTAGCCAGGCTAGTTACCACCTAGCACAACTAAAATTGTTAGCAGCCCTGTTTAGGACCGGGGTGCTACATAAATAAGAGAACAAGATTCTTTGCTAAGTGGAAGAATGGGATTGATAATAAAGTTGGCAGTGCCCAGGGCATGGCCTGTATGAACAGAGGGGATTCCCTTCCTGGGAAATTAACCAGTGATCTAAACAAAGCAATTGAGAGCAGGTGAACTACTGCATACCTCCCAATTTTTGAACTTGAGAATGAGGGACATTACATGGAGATAGTGACCTGCGGTGCACTAAGCGATCCACAGCAAAAAGTGGGTGTGCCTAAACATGATAGTGGGATAGAGAGGGTACATGGAAGGCAGGAAAGATCACTATGGTACATGGAAGAAAGGAAGGAGGGATCACTATGGTACAGAGAGTAGAGATACTACGCTACCCAAAACATGAAATAATCAGCAGCCAGCACGACAATAGTAACCCTTATTGTGTCAGAAAAGATGAGAATAAAGCGCAGCACCATAGATAAGATACCTGGTGGTTCTGACCCATCAAAAAATTGTCATTTTAGAATAATAAACTTTGACAGAAAAATGAATGCATGATAAAATACACAGTAAAGTGCAAAAGTGACCAAAAGTGCAAGTATTAAATGCAGTAATCCTTCTTCTTCTCATATATATTGACATATCAGAACTATGAATCACAGCATAACGAGCAAATGATGTGATATAATAAACTCATTTGTACAATAAAGTGCAAAAAGTGTCCAAAGTTCTAGTGTTAAATGCAATAATCCTTCTTTGCATGAATTAATAAAGTGCATACACAGTGCTGATAAGGCGCTTATAAAGTGTCCAGAGTTCATAACAGCTCATGCATTCATTCTTTCTCTTTGGGATTATATGACGTAATTTTCTGGCAGGACCAAAAGTGTGACTTCCATCCGCATGCAGTGATATCCACCACCTGAACAAAATGGGTACTCTTACCAAAATCAATCTGGATACAAGCGTAGCAAACAATGGCCACCGAGAGACCTCATAAACAGCAAGTTAATGTTCCCGGATATGGCTCCCCAACTCCTGAGTGGACAGGATCGAATACAGCATGGAATTCCAAAATAAAACTTTGTATGGGTGCAATGGACTGGAGCAGACTCTCCTCACCCTATTTTGGAATTCCATGCTGTACTTGTCCTGATGCATGTAAGTGCAATCGTTTTTAATACATTTAGCTGGTCAAACGGTATTACGCTAGTAGCGCTTTTGTTTCCATATGAGGGTATATGCATATAACCATCTTGGACCTCCGGTGTGAAGTTTCGGTATGAGGGTTCCCCATTAAGTAATGGTATCATGCTATCAGTGGAAAGCTGAAACTCAATCTCTGAAGGGTGTCCACTCAGGAGTTGGGGAGCCATATCCGGGAACATCAACTTGCTGTTTATGAGGTCTCTTGGTGGCCATTGTTTGCTACGCTTGTATCCAGATTGATTCTGGTAAGAGTACCCATTTTGTTCAGGTGGTGGATATCACTGCATGCGGGTGGAAAATGAAAATTTTTTGATGGGTCAGAACCACCAGGTATCTTATCTATAGAGCTGCACTTTATTCTCATCTTTTCTGATCACATGGAAGGCAGGAAGGAAGGATCACTATGGCATATGGAAGGCAGGAGGGATCACTATGGCACATAGAAGGCAGGAAGGTTCGCTATGGTATATGGAAGGCAGGAAGAATCGCTATGGCACATGGAAAGCCGGAAGGATCACTATGGCACATGGAAGGCAGGAAGGATCACTTTGGTATATGGAAGGTAGGAAGAATCATGATGGCCCATGAAAAGCAGGAAGGATCACTATGGTACATAAAATTCAGGAAGGATCACTAGGGTATATAGAAGTCAGTAAGGATCACTATGGTACATGGAGTGCAGGAAGGATCACTAAGGTATATGGAAGGCATGAAGGATCACTATGACACATGGAAGGCAGGAAGGATCACAATGGCATATGGAAGGCAGGAAGGATCACTATGGCATATTGAAGGCAGGGAGGGTCACTATGACACATGAAAGGCAAGAAGGATCTCTATAGCACATGGAAAGCAGGAAGAACCACTATGGTACATGAAAGGCAGGAATGAAGGATCACTATATTATGTGGCAGGAGTGATTCGATGGAAGTAAGAGAGAGAGGGGAAAGTTCCGTTGTTCACTTACCCAGAAGCTCAGGCAGTTACATCAGGAGCACTGCTTCAAAATTCCCGCCCACACAACCCCTTCACAGGCACAGCATTGGCTGCACCCCAGGGGTTGTGAGCGGGCACAAGGGGACATGGGGAGGAGGTGGAGCATCCCTAGCCTCCCTCCTCTTTCATTCTGCAGGCTATACAGCAGGCTGACGGGCGGGCGAGCTGACAAGCGAGTGATGGGACCGGGGAGGTGGGGGGGTGCTTTTCTGGCTGGGCATTGAGCGTGTCACTGAGTGTCAGCCTTGACTGCAGCACGAAGCACACCTGCCGGGTATATCAGTGACATCAAGTGCCGGAACTTCTTCTGGCACTGGGCTCCGCTGCGCGATTCAGCCCAGATTTGCAGGACACCGGGATTTACTTGCAATCTTAGGCTTAATTTGAGTACATCTCTCTCTCCAATGTACAAACAGATACTATCAGCAAAGGGTCCGATAGACGTCCTGGTGGAATTGTGCACAAATACCCAGATATTCAGTATATAGTTATTATCAGAGATACCTCCAGATGAATGTGGCAGCAAAGTACAATTAAAGGGGCCCCTGAGGAGGATGCGTAATCTATCAGGTGTTGGATGCCTAAAGACAAGATCTGCAGTCATGGGGAGATCTTCCAACTGTAAACTATATTGCAGTAAACAGGTTCATCTACCAATATACTGGAAGGTTACCACTACACATACAGTAGCACAGACCTACTGTAGCTATCTGGCACTGTGCATGTAAAATAATAACAGGGGCAGGGCAGAGACACTCTGTCACAAGGATTTCTCTCTCTCTCTCTCTCTCTCTTGTATTTATATGCATTTATAAAGGGCAGCAGATCCCTACCTAGGATCAGACCTTTGCTTGTCTGGAATGCACGCCATTCTTGGCTGCTAGCTGCTGCCATAACCCTGGTATTTAACATAAAAAATTACTTATTTTTACTATGGCACAGGAACCGAAAGTGACATCAAACATCACTCTTGTCCTCCAAGGGCATAGAGACGGGCGGCGGCAATTTTGGCCTTACTCTTCTCCATGCCCAGCTACCGCAAGCATCGGATTTCTCCAGAGCTTCACCGATCCCTTAGGTAAGCCCAGGAATGACCGGGAAGTGGCGGGACCACTTTTATCTGAAAGAAAATCTCTCATAGTAAAAAAATACCGGGTTATGGCATCTAGCTGCTGCCATATCCTCAGTATTTAACATCAAATATTGATATATTTTTACTATGGGCCAGTTGTCAATTGGCTAAAGCAGAACAGTCAAAAAATCTTCTAAAGCTGTGGGTCTACTATGGATTTTAAGGGGGAACCCCAAGCAAAAATCCAGATCGTGGCCAGGACTCCCAAAGAATAATCAGACCCCCCAATTTAGTTTCCCTAAAGAAAGCTCACATTTGAAATTTTTCAATAAATGTTATTAGATCCTTAAAGGGTAAGTTCACCTTTCCAAAAAATTGTAAATGCGCACTTACAGGGCTTTGCTGAACGCTACAAGAGTAGAAGATTTATATCACTGGCATTTATACATGGCTTTCAAGACATACATTCAAGGTTGTGTATTTAAAGAAAACCTATACTGTGTCCATATTTGGCAAACTAATCATTTCACTGCTAAGACGATTTACTTACTTTCCACTTTCTTCTTTCCAGCACCAATTTGCCATTGGAGTATCTGGTACTTTTGGGCATTGGGGAATACAGAGTTCAGTGAGTGAACAGCCAATTTCCTGGTTCGTATGTTGCCACGTGGGAATGGGGAAAGTGAACTCAGGCTGAACAGAGTGAAAAAGAGATGAGCTCATAAGCCTGATGCTTCTCATCCAATCACAGGCTACTGCAGTCAGTAAACCAGGTTTCTTGCACAGGACTGTGCTGTGTGGCAGAGCTGAGTAAATCTCAGAAATGGACAGAAACTAATATTCTTTATCAGTTAGAACAGCTCTCATATATGTGTTCCATTTGTGTACTTATCAGTTTGCCTGGAAGTCAGCTTTAAAACATATTTCCTCTTTTGCAGTCGAATTTGAGAAAACCCCCTATATGTACATTATGTGTTCTCATTCACAAAGCATACCTAAAAAGATATAAAAAATATTGTATTACCCTTAGCCGTTTCTAAGTGTAGCGCCCCCAAAGTATAGGCGCTTTTTGGTGAGGTCTTTTTGCTAGGAGAGGCAAAAATTTAGTCAGGCCTGACTGTAGGTGCAGGCCTGAATGTTTTGATCTGAGCTGGGGAGTGGCTCATTGAGTGGCTGGAGATAGAAGGAAGGAACACTCCTTGGACTTTCCTCCCCTTTGAGCAGAGAAGGCTCTGGAAAGGGGGATGGATGAGGAGGCATCACTTCCTGATGTATGACAAAGAGCCAATCTACAGTATGGATTGGCAGGGGGCAGGCTTCCTTAAATACAGCAGTGATGCTGTACACCAAGTGATGAAGATGTAGCAGAGGTGCTGTAGTGGCCTCATCTGGGAGGGAGCCCCCAGTCTGGGGGAGTTGTTAGGAAAAGTACTCAGTCCAGATGTTTTGGGCTTCCTGGCCGTTTCCGCAGTGGTGTGCACGCCTGCGTGCGTCCGTGCGCACCCCCGTGCGCGTTCCCGTGCGCGTGCATGCGCCAGAAGCGGTGCCAAACGGCTCTATTTGAATCCCCTGGTCCCAGCAGCAAGTGCTGTCTGTTCTACAGTGTCTGTGACCTGGGAGCCTCAGCTCAAACCTCTGTTCCTGTATTGCTGTTTGCTTCCTGTTGACCCGGTCTGATCTGACCTGCTGTTACGCTGCCTGCACCGACCCCGGCTTCCACGACCATCCGATTGTCTGTTCCCTTTTGTACTTCTGCTGCCCGCCTGATAACGAACCTTGTTTGAACTTGACCATTCTTCTGCCTGACCCATGTGTACTGCACAGCCAGCCTGTTGCCGACCCAGCCTGCACGACCATCCCTCTGGTCTGCACGACTATCTGGATCATCACACCATCACCGGTGACCATACAGCCCTTGCGCCATCCCGCACTCTTGGATTCCCTGTCTGCTCTACCAGGGGTCCTTGAATCAGGTGCGCAAGAGTGGTTGTTCCCTGCACAAGACAGACTCCACCACCAGGACCGTGACAGTAACGGACAGCCATGACTGAGTCTGCGCAGGGGACCCGCACCGCCATGGACGATCTGTGTGCGCACCTTGCGGGCCTTACACAAGCAGTCAAGAACCTGCAGGAGGGCTATACCCAGTTGGAAGAACGCCCCACCTGGATGCTCCCACGGGTTCCCTGTTACTCGAGCCTGCCTGCCTTCAGCCCAGCACCCTCCTCTCCACAAGATGCTCCTGAGCCAATGCAAATTGGGCTGTTGCGCTTATCCCTCAGCACCGAAGAGAGGCAACGATGCTTTTCTTTGAACTTATGCCTGTATTGTGGGGAACCAGGCCATGTGGTCAGGGTGTGCCCTGCTAAGCGCGGTAAGTGCTCTTCAGTTACATCAAGTGACCTGCCTAGTTCTCCAAGTTCTACTGCTCATCTTACTCTTCTCCTTCCATCGAATCTTCCCGGAGAGAATACCACGGTCCCAGCCACCCTTGACTCCGGGGCATGCAGTTGCTTCATTGATCAGGACTTTGCAGCACTGCATCGCATTCCTCTGCAACTGAAGGACAAGATGGTGATCCACTTGGCCGACGGGTCTCACACCAAATCTGGAACTGTTACCCATGAAACTGTCCCTCTTCCCTCCTTCACACTGGATGGTCATTGTCACGTACCTGGTGATGGAGTCTGGCTTATGCAGGGGGTACCTCTCTTGCGGCCCCGGTTTGGGAGTCCCTGGTAGTGTAGACAGGGAACTCAGGAGCACGGGGGGGGGGCACGAGGGCTGGACAGTCACTGGTGCAAGGTGGATGTCCGCTGGAGCTCGTGCAGGCAGAAGGGTCAAGAGGCAGTCCGGGTCGGTAACTGGCGGGCAGTGCAGTACAAGGGTTCAGGCAGATGGATGGTCGGGTGCAGGCTGGGTCGGCAACGTTCAGGCAGCAAGGTACAAGTAGAGTGGTCGTGGAAGCCGGGGTCGGTGCAGGCAGAGTTCAGAGCAGGGTCAAAGCAGGCCGGGTCACAGGAACAGGTATCAGATAGTCAGGAAGCAAGGAACTGACACTAAACGCTGTAGAACGGACAGCACTTGCTACAGGAAGCAGAAAGTTTAAATAGAGCTGCTCATCCAGGAAATAGAGGGGGAGCACGGGGGGGGGGCACGAGGACTCAAGG
>BLSH010310864.1:136186-148561 GCA_018402905.1 Glandirana rugosa
TCGGGAGGACGTCCAAGAACTGACGAACACATTCCGGGCGTTCCACGCGTGTGTCTAGCAGGTACCGCCTCGCCCAGGGGACGCGTCTGAGTCAGTACCGACAGGCAATGACAGTGCCAGGACCACCACTTCAGACAGAACACGTCCATTGTTGGCGAGAACGCGTGGACTAAGTTCCTGGGGACCATCTCGTCTGTCCCTTAGGTTCTCACGCCCTACCGTGTTCCCGACATACCAGTGACCACTACCACACTACTAGGTCTACCAACACGTCTAGTCTCCCTACCAGCACGTCCGACCCAGCCGTTGCCCGACCGACACGTGATCTGACCTGCTGTTACGCTGCCTGCACCGACCCCGGCTTCCACGACCATCCGATTGTCTGTTCCCTTTTGTACTTCTGCTGCCCGCCTGATAACGAACCTTGTTTGAACTTGACCATTCTTCTGCCTGACCCATCTGTACTGCACAGCCAGCCCGTTGCCGACCCAGCCTGCACGACCATCCCTCTGATCTGCACAACCATCTGGATCATCACACCATCACCAGTGACCATACAGCCCTTGTGCCATCCCGCACTCTTGGATTCCCTGTCTGCTCTACCAGGGGTCCTTGAATCAGGTGCGCAAGAGCGGTTGTTACCTGCACAAGACAGACTTCACCACCAGGACCGTGACAGTAACGGACAGCCATGACTGAGTCTGCGCAGGGGACCCGCTCCGCCATGGACGATCTGTGTGCGCACCTTGCGGGCCTTACACAAGCAGTCAAGAACCTGCAGGAGGGCTACACCCGGTTGGAAGAACGCCCCACCTGGATGCTCCCACGGGTTCCCTGTTACCTGAGCCTGCCTTCAGCCCAGCACCCTCCTCTCCACAAAATGCTCCTGAGCCAATGCAAATTGGGCTGTTACGCTTGTCCCTCAGCACCGAAGAGAGGCAATGATGCTTTTCTTTGAACTTATGCCTGTATTGTGGGGAACCAGGCCATGTGGTCAGGGTGTGCCAGGGCCGATCCTAGGGTCACAGACGCTTGGGTGCAGAAATATTTCTGGCGCCCCCACATGGGCGTGGTCATCTTAATAACTCCCCACTTTGCAAAAGTTTCTATGGCAGTGACATAAACACAGAAATGCTCCCCTAAGGAGTCTTTGTTACCATAATATCCTCCCACGATCTCATAACAATAAACAAAATACAGGAAGAGAAGCAGAGTACTCTAATGGGACCTGGAGCGGGGCCTCTCTATTGGACACAGAGAGGGCTTCTGTTAGAGAGTCTGTTAGAAAGAGCCCACAAACATACTGCAGACATGATACAAGAGATGGTCAGAGACTGCAGGCATGATACAAGAGATGGTCAGAGACTGCAGACATGGTACAAGAGATGGTCAGAGACTGCAGTCATGATACAAGAGATGGTCAGAGACTGCAGACATGATACAAGAGATGGTCAGAGACTGCAGACATGATACAAGAGATGGTCATAGACTGCAGACATGATACAAGAGATGGTCAGAGACTGCAGACATGATACAAGAGATGGTCAGAGACTGCAGACGTGATGCAAGAGATGGTCAGAGACTGCAGACATGATACAAGAGATGGTCAGAGACTGCAGACATGATACAGGAGATGGTCAGAGACTGTAGACATGATGCAAGAGATGGTCAGAGACTGCAGACATGATACAGGAGATGTCAGAGACTGCAGACATGATGCAAGAGATGGTCAGAGACTGCAGACATGATACAGGAGATGGTCAGAGACTGCAGACATGATGTAAGAGATGGTCAGAGACTGCAGGCATGATACAAGAGATGGTCAGAGACTGCAGACATTATACAAGAGATGGTCAGAGACTGCAGACATGATGCAAGAGATGGTCAGAGACTGCAGACATGATGCAAGAGATGGCCAGAGACTGCAGACATGATATAGCAGCTGGTCAGAGACTGCAGACATGATACAGGAGATGGTCAGAGACTGCAGACATAGTACAGGAGATGGTCAGAGACTGCAGACATAATACAGGAGATGGTCAGAGACTGCAGACGTAGTACAGGAGATGGTCAGAGACTGCAGACATAGTACAGGAGACGGTCAGAGATTGCAGACATACTACAGGAGATGGTCAGAGACTGCAGACATAATACAGGAGATGGTCAGAGACTGCAGACGTAGTACAGGAGATGGTCAGAGACTGCAGACATACTACAGGAGATGGTCAGAGATTGCAGACATACTACAGGAGATGGTCAGAGACTGCAGACATAATACAGGAGATGGTCAGAGACTGCAGACATAGTACAGGAGATGGTCAGAAACTGCAGACATAATACAGGAGATAGTCAGAGACTGCAGACATGGTACAAGAGATGGACAGAGACTGCAGAGATGATACAGGAGATGGTCAAAGACTGCAGACATGATACAGGAGATGAATGCATCAATGCAGCCTACCAGTGCCCATAAATGCAGCCTGTTCAGTGCCCATCAGCTCAGCCAGTTCAAAGACAATAAATGCAGCCTGTTCAGTGTCCATCAATGCAGCCTCACCAGTGCCAATCAGCTCAGCTTCACCAGTGCCCATCAGTTCAGCTTCACCAGTGCCCATCAATGCAGCCTCATCGGTGCCGTCTCACCAGTGTCCATCAATGTAGCCTGATCAGTGCCCACCAGTGCCACATCATTAATGCAGTCCATCAGTGCTGCAACCTCATCAGTGCTGCCTCATCGGTGCCCACCAGTGCCACCTCATCAGTACCTACCAGTGCCGCCTCATCAGTGCCACCTCATCAATGCATACCAGAGCTGCCTCATCAGTGTCCCCTCACCAGTGCATACCAGTGCCACCTCCCCAGTGCATACCAGTGCCACCTCACCAGTGTATACCAGTGCCACCTCACCAGTGCATACCAGTGCCACCTCACCAGTGCATACCAGTGCCACCTCCCCAGTGCATACCAGTGCCACCTTACCAGTGTATACCAGTGCCACCTTACCAGTGCATACCACTGCCACCTTACCAGTGCATACCAGTGCCACCTCACCAGTGCATACCACTGCCACCTTACCAGTGTATACCAGTGCCACCTCACCAGTGCATACCAGTGCCACCTTACCAGTGCATACCAGTGCCACCTCACCAGTGCATACCAGTGCCACCTTACCAGTGCCACCTTACCAGTGCATACCAGTGCCACCTCACCAGTGCATACCAGTGCCACCTCACCAGTGCATACCACTGCCACCTTACCAGTGTATACCAGTGCCACCTCACCAGTGCATACCAGTGCCCCCTTACCAGTGCATACCGGTGCCACCTCACCAGTGCATACCACTGCCACCTTACCAGTGTACACCAGTGCCACCTTACCAGTGCATACCACTGCCACCTCACCAGTGCAGTCTATCAGTGCCAGCTAATGAGTACCCATAAGTGAAAAATGTTATATCAGAAACTCACCTCCTCTTTGTGGCCATTACACTCTGCCCATTAATTTTGAAGGCAATCCCGCCCCTCCTCTGGACTACATCTCCCATAATTCTTTGCAGTACAAGAGGGAGGGGGAGGGAGGAACACTTTGCTCGGTTTCCCTCCCCTAACCTCTGTACTGTGGGGAGAGTGAAGCAGGGAGGAGGGAACAGACATAGGAGGAGAGGGGAGGGGGGCGGGATGCTGGGAGAAGGCAGAAAAGAGTCCAGAGCGATCTTCTTTATTATGACAGATGTAGAGCCAGGCAGCTTCCCGGAGGGCGGCGGCTGCTAGATGAGAAGAGCCAGCTCTATCCAGTGTATGACACTCAGAGGGGGAGCTGCTTCAGTCTGTGTGCAGCTTTGTAGCATCGCCGCAGCTCCTCCTCTGAGTTTCATACACTGGACAGAGCGGGCACTTCTCATCTAGCAGCCGCCGCCCTCCGGGAAGCTGCCTGGCTGTGATCAGCCTTGAAAAAGTGGAGAGGAGTGAAGGGACAACTTTTACAGTTCAGCGCCCCCTTCCTGCGGTGCCTGGGTGTAGTGCACCCCGCGCACCTGCCCAGGATCGGCCCTGGGGTGTGCCCTGCTAAGCGCGGTAAGTACTCTTCAGTTACCTCAAGTGACCTGCCTAGTTCTCCAAGTTCTACTGCTCATCTTACTCTTCTCCTTCCCTCACAGCTTCCCAGAGAGAATACCACGGTCCCAGCCATCCTTGACTCCGGGCATGCAGTTGCTTCATTGATCAGGACTTTGCAGCACTGCATCGCATTCCTCTGCAACTGAAGGACAAGATGGTGATCCGCTTGGCCGACGGGTCTCACACCAAATCTGGAACTGTTACCCATGAAACTGTCCCTCTTCCCTCCTTCACACTGGATGGTCATTTTCACGTACCTGGTGATGGAGTCTGGCTTATGCAGGGGGTACCTCTCTTGCGGCCCCGGTTCGTGAGTCCCTGGTAGTGTAGACAGGGAACTCAGGAGCACGGGGGGGGGGCACGAGGGCTGGACAGTCACTGGTGCAAGGTGGATGTCCGCTGGAGCTCGTGCAGGCAGAAGGGTCAAGAGGCAGTCCGGGTCGGTAACTGGCGGGTGGTGCAGTACAAGGGTTTAGGCAGATGGATGGTCGGGTGCATGCTGGGTCGGCAACGTTCAGGCAGCAAGGTAGAAGGGAGCAGGCAGTAGAGTGGTCATGGAAGCCGGGGTCGGTGCAGGCAGAGTTAAGAGCAGGGTCAAAGCAGGCCGGGTCACAGGAACAGGTATCAGATAGTCAGGAAGCAAGGAACTCACACTAAACGCTATAGAACGGACAGCACTTGCTACAGGAAGCAGGAAGTTTAAATAGAGCTGCTCATCCAGGAAATAGAGGAAACAACAATCAAATGCAATGAACCCTCAGCACAGTTTTATCCTAACATTGCCCCCCCCCCCCCCCAAGGGGCAGCCTCCGGATGCTCAAACGAGCTAGTTTAGCAGGGTTGTTCTCCTTGAAGGATTGGATGAGTTCATCTGCATGAATGTTATCTGCAGGCTCCCAGGAGTTTTCTTCTGGGCCGTAGCCCTTCAAACTTCACTAATTATTGAAACGTGTTACCCCTCTTCCGGCAATCCAGGATAGTTCCAGTTCGAACTCCTCTTCGCCATCTACTAGGATTGGGCCTGGTGGACTAGTCTTCCGCTGGGGAAAAGGATTTGGGGTCACAGTCTTCAGCAGTGACACGGGGAACACTGGGTGGACACGAAGGGACGACGGGAGCTCCAACTCATAGGCCACCCTGTTAATCTTCCTTTTCACAGGGAAGGGGCCAATAAACCTGGGGCCCAATTTCCTGGAGGGGCAGGCTAGCCTCAAGTTCCTTGTGGCCAGCCAGACCTTTTCCCTAGGCTGTAAGTCCAACTCTCCCCATCTTCCCTTGTTGAACACAAGGGTCCGGGCCATGGTCTCCTGAAAGAGTTTGCAGTTCTCTTCCCAGAACCTGGTCATTTCTTGGGCCGCTGGTACAGTACTTTCAAGACCGTGGTTGAGCATAAATGTCGGGTGGAACCTGTAATTGGCCAGAAACGGAGACTGGTTGGTAGCTGAATAGACGGTGTTATTGAAAGCAAACTCCGCCAGGGGCAGCAGAGAGGCCCAGTCGTCTTGTGAGAATGACGAGAAGCAGCGGAGATACTGCTCGAGCATCTGATTGGTCCTCTCTGTCTGCCCGTTTGTCTGTGGGTGGTATGCCGGAGAGTATGCCAGTTCAATGTCAAGTGCGGAGCACAGGGCCTTCCAGAACCGGGAGGTAAACTGGACTCCACGGTCAGAGACAATGCTGGTTGGAAGTCCATGGAGCCTCACTATTTCTCTGATGAATATCTCGGCCGTTTCAGCGGCTGATGGGGTTCCCTTCATGGGCAAGAAGTGGGCCATCTTCGTTAGCCGATCCACTACCATGAAGATGGTAGAATACCCCTGGGATGGTGGCAGCTCGACAATAAAGTCCATCGAGATCATGGACCAGGCCCTCTCGGGCACCGGAAGTGGCTTTAGTAAGCCCCAGGCCTTGGTCTTGCTGCTCTTGTTCTGGGCACAGATAAGGCATGAGCTGACGTATTTCCTACAGTCCTCGCCCGCTCGTGGCCACCAGAATGATCGCAGCAGCAGTTCGGTAGTTTTGCAAGCACCGAAGTGTCCCGCCAATTTACTGTCGTGACAGGATGCCAGAACTGATAGGCGTTGGTCCACTGGGACAAAAAGTCTGTTGCCATGCCACAGTAAGCCATCTCTGGTTAGTAGGTTGGGGTCTGACAGACCGGGAGTCCTGGCTAGGGACTGTCTGATTCGGAACAACAGGTCCCCTTGGGTTAACAGGAAGTTTCGGGGGTGCAGGATCGTATCAGGGGCCGCCGGCTCACCAGGTTTACAGAACATCCTTGATAGGGCGTCAGGCTTGACGTTCTTCGACCCTGGCCTGTATGTTACATGGAAGAGGAAGTGTGAGAAGAAGAGTGCCCATCGGGCTTGGCGAGGTCTCAGTCTCTCTCTCAGTATTCCAAATTTTTGTGATCCGTGAAGATCAAAATGGGGTTCCTGGCTCCCTCTAACAGATAGCGCCACTCTTCCAAGGCCGATTTAATTGCCAGAAGCTCCCTATCTCCCACATCGTAATTCCTTTCTGGGGTGGTCAGTTTGCGGGAGAAGAACGCCACAGGGTGTAGGGCAGCCTTGACTCCATGCCTACTTCAGAGGCATCTACCTCCAAGTCAAATGACAAGGCAGGGTCAGGGTGCCTGAGGATGTGTGCAGACGTGAAGAGTTTCTTAAGGGTCACAAAGGCTTCCTGGGCTTCCGTGGTCCACATGAATCATGTGTTCAGCTTGGTCAGCTGGGTAATTGGGGCAATAATGGCTGAGAACCCCTTTATAAATTTTCTATAAAAATTGGCAAAGCCAATGAACCACTGAACTCCCTTCTTGTCTGTAGGGGCCGGCCAATCCAGGATAGCCGAGACCTTCTGTGGGTCCATGGTAATGCCGGTGACGGAGATGATAAGCCCCAGGAAGGGGATTTTTGACCGTTCAAAGTCGGATTTCTCTGCCTTGGCATAGAGCCCATGTTGTCGAAGGCGGCTCAGGACACTAGCCACATGCCTGCGGTGCTCTTCCAGGGTAGGGGAGAAAACCAGGATATCATGCAAGTAAACAATGACGAACGGATCCAAGAAGTCTTTAAACACATTGTTTACAAAGTGCTGAACCGTGGCTGGGGCGTTACAAAGCCCAAAGGGCATCACCAGGTACTCAAAGTGTCCAAATCGGGTTCGGAAGGCGGTCTTCCATTCATCCCCCCCCCCCCGATACGGACTAAGTTATATGCTCCGCGGAGGTCCAGCTTGGTGAACACTCTCTCTGCTCCTAACCTCTGGATGTGCTCTGGGACCAGGGGGAGAGGATAGCGTTTTTTCACCGTTATCTTATTTAGTTTGTGGTAGTCAATGCATGGTCTCAGCGTGTGATCCTTCTTTTCTACAAAGAATATTCCCACTCCTGCGGGTGACGTAGAGGGTCGGATGAATCCCTTCTGTAGGTTCTCATCTATATAGGCCTTGAGGGCCACCAGTTCCAGCTCCGTTAAAGGGAAAATCCTTCCAAAAGGGACTTCGGCTCCGGGGAGGAGCTCGATAGGGCAGTCATATGCCCTGTGAGCCGGCAACTGTTCCACACCCTTCTTGCTGAACACATCTAGGTAACTGTGGTACACCAAGGGCACCAACTGACGTCTAGGTCTGCATCTGTGTCCAGACTGAGCAGTGTAGGAACAGCTTCCTTAGTCACTGGGAAGCAGTGCTGGTGGCAATAGGTTGACTGGAACTTGGTTTTCGCCTGTAGCCCAGTTGATGCTGGGGCTATGGGCCTGCAGCCAGGGTATACCTAGGATAATAGGGAACAGGGGGATGCAATGACATCCAAGCAGAGGAACTCCTGGTGACCATCCAAGGTTGTAGCAGGCAGGGGACAGTTCTCGTGGGTGACCACACCCGATTTGATGTTGGTGCCATCAGCCAGGCGTACCACCAGTCCGTGAGAATCTGATGCTGGGCCACGAAGGAGCGGTCGATGAACCCACTGCAGGCACCCGAGTCTATGATGGCAGCAATCCGGATAGTCTTGTTAGGGAGCTGAAGGAAGAGAGGAAGGGTCAGGTGAGAAGAGGCATTTGATGAGGCTGGTGCGTTGCCAATGACAGGTGGTGTGCGTTGACCAAGCTTGGCCGGGCAAGACCCCATTATGTGTCCTGGTTCTCCACTGTACAGGCACAGGCGGTATTGCCGCTCCTCTTGGGTGAGGGGAGAATGGAGTATACCTGGTTTCTTAGGCTCAGGCTGAGCAGCAGCTATTGTAGTGAACGTGGGAGCCCGGGGTTGCCTCCAAGTAAGTCGTGAAGACGCGGCTGACCGCTCAGCTCCCCGTTCTATGAAACGCCTGTCAATCTGGATCGAGAGCTTGATTAATGCGTCCAGAGTCGGGGGTACCCCCACTCGAGCCAGTTCATCCTTCAGTGGGTCAGAGAGACCCAAATGGAACTGATGACGGAGCGCAGTGTTGTTCCACTCCGTGACGGCACTCCAGCGCCTAAACTCGGCCACATAGTCCTCCGCCGTGCGGCGACCCTGCTGGAGTGCATGGAGCGCAGCTTCCGCCATGGCGGCCTGATGTGGGTCCTCATAGAGGCAGGCCATAGCCTTGAAGAAGGCGGTCAGGTTAGAGACTTCCAGAGCCCTCTGTTCCAGCAGGCTGTGTGCCCAAGACTAGGTTTCTTCCAACAACAAGGAGATCACAAAACCCACTTTTGTAGTCTCCAAGGAGTAGGTGCTGGGTTGGAGAACAAGATAGAGTTCACAAGAGACAACTTGGTGCGGTCGCCTGAGAACCATTCCGGTAGGGGTACTTGAGGTTCAGAGGTCATGGTCACTGTGGTGCAGGCTGTAGATTGGCCCGTGGTGAGCTCCTGGAGCCCTCTCTCTAACTGGTAGTAGTCTTGTATGGCTTGGGTAAGCCCGGCCAGGTGAGAGCAAAGTTCGTTCACAGGAGAGGCCCCCGCGCAGACTCAGGTATGGCTGTCCATTACTGTCACGTACCTGGTGATGGAGTCTGGCTTATGCAGGGGCTACCTCTCTTGCGGCCCGGTTCGTGAGTCCTTGGTAGTGCAGACAGGGAACCCAGGAGCACGGGGGGGGGGCACGTGGGCTGCACAATCACTGATGCAAGGTGGATGTTTGCTGGAGCTCGTGCAGGCAGAAGGGTCGTGAGGCAGTCCGGGTTGGTAACTGGCGGGCGGTGCAGTACAAGGGGTCAGGCAGACGGATGGTCGGGTGCAGGCTGGGTCGGCAACGTTCAGGCAGCAAGGTAGAAGGGAGCAGGCAGTAGAGTGGTCGTGGAAGCCAGGGTCGGTGCAGGTAGAGTTCAGAGCAGGGTCAAAGCAGGCCGGGTCACAGGAACAGGTATCAGATAGTCAGGAAGCAAGGAACTCACACTAAACGCTGTAGAACGGACAGCACTTGCTACAGGAAGCAGAAAGTTTAAATAGAGCTGCTCATCCAGGAAATAGAGGAAACAACAATCAAGTGCAATTAACACTCAGCACAGTCTTTTCCTAACAGTCATACAGAACTCCTGCGGCTGGATGCTATTGCCTCTCCCCTCTGTCCCATTATTTTGGGTCTACCGTGGTTCCGGGCACACAATCCCAGCATTGATTGGGCCACAGGAACAGTCTGCTTCCAGTCGCCTTACTGCCAACAGCATTGTTTAGCCTCCAGAGGTGAAGTAGTTCCCCCACTACTCTGCATGGACCCCGACGCAGAACCTGACAACCGTGCACTCCTTCCACCGGCCTATCATTCATTTCTGGATGTCTTTAGTAAGAAAGGGGCTGATAAACTACCTCCACATAGGCCCTACGACTGCCCCATTGAACTGTTGCCTGGGGCAGAGGGGCCCTTCGGGAGGATTTACCCCCTCTCTGAACCCGAATTTAGCGGCCCTCAAGGCCTACCTGAATGGGAACTCTAAGAAAGGGTTCATCCGACCCTCTACGTCTCTTGCTGGGGTCGGCATCTTCTTCGTAGAGAAGAAGGATCACTCACTCAGGCCGTGCATAGACTACCGGGAACTCAACCACGTGACCATTAAAAACCGGTGCCCTCTGCCCTTGGTCCCAGAACTGTTTCAGAGGTTAGGGGCAGCCACCATCTTCACCAAACTTGACTGGCGGGGAGCATAAAACCTCATTTGGATCAGGGAAGGTGACGAATGGAAAACAGCATTCCGCACCCGCTTTGGTCATTATGAATACCTAGTGATGCCCTTTGGTCTATGCAATGCCCCAGCGACCTTCCAACATTTTGTAAATGATGTATTTTGGGACTTCCTTGAGCTCTTCGTGATCATCTATCTGGATGACAACTTGATTTTCTCTGCTTCCCTCGAAGAGCATCGTACGCATGTCACCAAAGTTCTGGGTCGGCTCCGGCAACATGGTCTGTACGTGAAAGTGGAAAAGTGCTCCTTTGAGCAGCCTAACATGCACTTCCTGGGACTGATTATCTCCACTATGGGTATTCATATGGATCCCCAATAAGTCTCCACTGTCTTGGAGTGGCCCGCACCAACGGACAGAAAGGGAGTCGAGATTCGTGGGTTTCGCAAACTTCTATAGGAAGTTCATTAAAGGCTTCTCAGCCATCGTGGAAGCCATCCTGCAGCCGACCAAACAGAACGTCCGGTTCCGTTGGTCCCCTGAGGCTCAAGCCGCTGTCCAGAAACTCAAGTCCCTGTTCACCTCCGCTCCCATTCTGAAGCATCCAGACCCGGCTTTGCCATATGTCCTTGAAGTGGACACTTCAGAAACCGCTGTAGGGGCCATCCTCTCCCAGCGTCAAGGTGTCAAGGCCTTGCTTCACCCAGTAGCCTTCTTCTCCCGCAAGTTGTTGGCACCAGAATGGAACTACGACGTGGGAGATAGGGAACTGCTGGCCATTAAGTCGGCCCTAGAAGAATGGCGGTACCTGCTTGAGGGAGCCTCACACCCTATTCTCATCTACACGGACCATAAGAACCTGGAGTATCCAGGACGGCCAAGAGACTGAGACCCCGACAGGCTCGCTGGGCACTCTTTTTCTCCAGGTTCCATTTTCATCTGACCTACAGGCCCGGATCAAAGAACGGCAACCCTGATGCTCTCTCCAGGATGTTCTCCGAACCGGGAAGTACCGATCCGCCTGACACCATACTCCCGGCACGGAACTTTCTACTGACCAGTGAGGATGTGTTATCTCAGATACGATGAGCCCTGGCCGAATCCACTAACTTCAGCTACACCAGGCTGACCGTCAAAGACAGCCTATGGTGGTTCGGGCATAGAGTGTTTGTTCCAGTGAGCCTGCGTCTTAGGATCCTAGGTCTCTGCCACGACCATAAATTGGCTAGACATTTTGGCTCACAGAAAACAGCCGAGCTTCTCTCACGATCCTTCTGGTGGCCAAATATCACAGAAGATTGCAAAAAATATGTCAGTGACTTTCCCGTTTGTGCTCAGAGTAAAACAGACAAGGCCAAAGCCTGGGGCCTCCTGAACCCTCTTCCAGTACCAGAGCGCCTGTGGTCGCAGCTGGCAATGGATTTTATTATGGAATTGCCCCCGCCAGAAGGATACTCTACCATCAGCGGCGGCTGGTGTGTAAGGGGCGCTGGGGTGCCGCCTCCCCGCCGGGAAAAGAAGAAGAAAAAAAAGTCAACCTGCCCCCCTGCAGATGGCGCCGGTACATTGACTTTCTTCCTTTTTTTTTTTCGGCTCCTTGGCTGTCACATGACAGCCAAGTAGTGAGCCCATTGGTTGGCCATTAAAAGCTATGAGTGTGTGCTGAACAGGCGCACACTCATAGCTTGATTGGCTGCCCTGAGCCTCCGCTCAGGGTGATTGGATGCGTGGCCGGGGGCGGGTCACTGTGGCAGCGGAGGTGACTTCCGCTCCCACAGAGACCATGACCGCCCGGGGACCGACGAGGGGAGGACAGCCGCTCTCCGTGTGCCGAACTCTGCAGACTCCAGCGCGCTCTCGCATGCCAAATCTCTGCAACAGTCCTGCCTGCTGGATGGGGTAAGTGCGGGGGGGGCGGGGGGTGACGACGATGACTCTGCAATGTACCCCACCTGTGTCACTGGCTGCCATCTGCCCCTCCTGTGTCACTGGCTGCAAACTGCCCCTCCTGTGTTACTGGCTGCAAACTGCCCCCACCTGTGTCACTGGCTGCAAACTGCCCCCACCTGTGTCACTGGCTGCAGACTGCCCCTCCTGTTTCACTGGCTGCAGACTGCCCCTCCTGTGTCACTGGCTGCAAACTGCCCCTCCTGTGT
>BLSH010310864.1:185353-201396 GCA_018402905.1 Glandirana rugosa
AGGGAATGTCGTTGTCGTCCTTGGACTGGTGTTGCTGTAAGGGACAGATTATTGTTCTAAAATCATCTCCTAGTTCTATAGGGTCAGGTTCCTGCTGTTGCTGTAAGGGACAGATTATTGTTCTAAAATCATCTCCTGCTATAGGGTCAGGTTCCTGCTGTTGCTGTAAGGGACAGATTATTGTTCTAAAATCATCTCCTACTGCTATAGGGTCAGGTTCCTGCTGGTGTTGTAAGGGACAGATTATTGTTCTAAAATCATATCAAACTGCTATAGGGAGAGGTTCCTGCTGGTGTTGTAAGGGATGGATTATTGTTCTAAAATCATATCAAACTGCTATAGGGAGATGTTCCTGCTGGTGTTGTAAGGGACAGATTATTGTTCTAAATTCATCTCCTACTGCTATAGGGTCAGGTTCCTGCTGGTGCTGTAAGGAACAGATTATTGTTCTAAAATCATATCAAACTGCTATAGGGAGAGGTTCCTGCTGGTACTGTAAGGGACCGATTATTGTTCTAAAATCATATCAAACTGCTATAGGGAGAGGTTCCTGCTGTTGGTGTAAGGGACAGATTATTGCTCTAAAATCATATCAAACTGCTATAGGGAGAGGTTCCTGCTGTTGCTGTAAGGGACAGGTTATTGTTCTAAAATCATATCAAACTGCTATAGGAAGAGGTCCCTGCTGTTGCAGTAAGGGACAGGTTATTGTTCTATAATCATCTCCTAGTTCTAAAGGGGGAGGTTCCTGCTGGTGCTGTAAGGGACAGATTATTGTTCTAAAATCATCGCCTACTCCTATAGGGTCAGGTTCCTGCTGTTGCTTTGAGGGACAGATTATTGTTCTAAAATCCTCTCCTAGTTCTATAGGGTCAGGTTCCTGCTGTTGCTGTAAGGGACAAATTATTGTTATTTTCCTATCCCCATTTCTTTGTAGGGCACTTGTCCTACTCTTACCCCCACTTTTCTTCCTTTTGCAGCCCTCTAGCACTTTCCAGGACTTTTTTACAGCCATTTTTGTGCCCAAAAGTTCGGGTCCCCATTGATTTCAATGGGGTTCGGGGTCAAGTTCGGACCGAACCCGAACCCAAACTTTTCCACGAAAACCCGAACATCCAGGTGTCCGCTGAGCCCTTCCCCGTCTGTCAGAATGGAGATCCGTGTTTACATACATGGACCTCCGTTCTTTCACTGCGGATAGCCAGCAGCGATTGAGTCCACCTTACCCGCTCCCTGGCCCCCCTGGGACACAGTGAGCGTGCCTCCGGCGACGCGCACGCGCTCACAATACTAGTTATCGTGGCTGCCGTGATGGCGGTTCGCGGTAACGAGCCATGTTGCCGCCGTCACGCTGCGGCAGGGGGTCAGCACGTGGTTAAAGTGGTAATAAACCATGTTTCTTTTTTTGTTTTTTTAAACCTGCAAGGTAAAGTTATGATGTGCTAATATGCATTGCATGCTAGCAAATTATGTGAAACTTACCGTAAAACAAACCCTTCAGTGGCATGCTGTCACCACTGACAGGGCTTCCATGTTCACCCAGTCTTCCTTCCGGGTTGGCAGGCTCCGGTCCTTTCATTGGACAAGCCGAGATGACGTCACTCCCATGCATGCACACGGGAGCCATTGTTCATGCCACAGGGCTCTAAAGGAACGACATGGTACCCTGTTCCTTCAGAGCACATGTGCCTATGATGTCACAAGTAAATATCTTCTAAACAGTGCACATTTGGGAGATAATTACTGTACCTATAGGTAAGCCTTACTATATCATACATGGGAGTTTACTCCCACTTTAACCACTTGCCGACCGTCAATCGGCAATTGATGGCGGCAAAGTGGCTCTGTAACGCGGATCGCCGTCATCTGACGGCGGCCGCGTGATCGCGCCTAGTGAGCGCGCGCGCGCCGCCGGAGGCGTGCCCGCGCGCTCACTGTGTCTGGGGAGGGCCGGGGAGCGGGTGCGGCGGCTTCAATTGCCGCCGGCTACCCGCGATGGCCCCCCCGGAGCGAAGGAGCGGAGGTCCGTGTAAGTAAACACGGACCTCCGCTCTGTGAAGGGGGAAGGGCTGTGATCACAGCCTTCCTGTACATGAAGGCTGTGACCACTTCCCTTCCCCTGTTAGGGCAGTCCCCCCACAGTAAGAACACGCCCAGGGAACATACTTAACCCTTAGAGCGCCCCCTGCAGGTTAACCCCTTCACTGCCAATGACATTTACACAGTAATCAGTGCATTTTTATAGCACTGATCGCTGTATAAATGCCAATGGTCCCAAAAAAGTGTCAAAATGGTCCGACATGTCCGCTGAAATATCGCAGTACCGCTAAAAATCGCAGATCGCCGATATTATTAGTAAAAAATAAAAAAAAATAAAAACCCCAAAAATGAATTCTCATCACCCGTAAGCGCGACCACTTTTGCGCAAACCAATCAATAAACGCCAATTGCGATTTTTTTTTTATCGCAAATATGTGTAAGAATATAAATCAGCCAAAAACGGTGAAAAAAAATGTTTTTTTATATTTTTTTTTTTGATTTGTATTTTAGCAAAAAGTAAGAAATTTGGGTTTTTTTGCAAAATTGTCGCTCTTCTTTTGTTTATAGCGGCGATCAGAAATGACGCAGAGGGGATCAAATACCACCAAAAGAAAGCTCTATTTGTGGGAAAAAAAGGACGCAAATTTCGTTTGGGTACAACGTCGCACGACCGCGCAATTGTCAGTTAAAGCGACGCAGCGCCGAATCGCAAAAAGGGCTCCGGTCCTAAAGCTGGAAATCCTTCCGGTCCTTAAGTGGTTAAAGGGTAACTCTACTTTTGTGGGGGAAAAATTAGCAAATAGAAATAAAATAATATAGCGTTTGCAATTGTGACACAAGTCATATTGTAATGGAATGTTATTATAAATTACATTTTCTTTCCAATCTGCAGTTCTTTAATTTTCTCTAAAATGCAATGCAATATGGCTACCTGGAGGTATTCTGTACACAGATGTTGTACAGAACAACTCCCAGAAATGTAATTTCCTGCTTGTGTGATTGGCTTACTGATTTTATCAGAAGTCTTCACTAAGATACAAGTCAGATATTTAGCATCCCCTGCAACAAAAATGTAATTTTTGGTGAAAAACTCCCAAAGAGAAATCATGTCTAAAGGGATGCAGACCCAGCCACTTTCCTCATTAGAGCCCTGCAGGTGCAGCTTCCATTAGATTCACTCTGTACATAAATAAAAAATAAATATAACTGCGATGGCCATACAGTCCACATCCGACGTGTTTCGTCTGATGTGCTATCTGAAGAAACGCGTCAACTGTGGACCGTGTGACCATCGCAGTTTAGTTTTATGGTTTTATTGTTTTTGCCAGCTAAATTTCAATCTTTTTCTATAAGTGCGCACTTTTAACAATAAAAAGTGTTTATTGAAGTCACACTATGTGGAGCTTCTTGTCTTCATACATATCCATCATTCTCTGACGGGCACCTTGGATATCAAGGGATTTCCTGGCCAACGTGGAGTGGTCGTGTGATGGTGCTTTGAACTTGCTGCATACAGACCCTGCCAAATTGGTCATCTTTGGGGTTACTCCCATACAAGCCTTTTTGATTCACTAGCTATACGGCTGTGAATGCACCACATGTGGTAAGCATATCACCTTACCACATTTTGCGTCGTGGCACTGTGAAATCTCTGGATTGGATCTCTGTACTGATTGTCATTTCTTCTGGATATGTTACCTTCTTCATGAACTTTATTAGAGGCAAATTTTTTACACTTATTTATCCACTATTTGCACATTTTTTTGCACTTTTTTGTCACTTGATTTGGACTTATGGCACTATAAAGTTTTTGTTACATTTTTATAGTTTTTTATAATATTTTAGTCACTATTTTATTAATTTATACACTATTATTGTCTTGGATTATGATTACATAGAGTTTTTTTATTTGATTAGGATTAGCTTATTGTCCAGTTATCTATTCACATATGATTTAATAATTATTTGTGCAGACATTTATATGTTTTATTTATCACTTCTTAGCTGCAGCACCTTTTGATTATATCACTCTGCACATAGACACAAACAAACAGCTCTTTCTTCAGAATAACAAAGGGTAGAAATCTGCAACTAAGTTTGCTAAAATCCCTGCAATGTACACAGATCACCCAGAGGGGAGGGTTATTTTCTCAACAAAAGTGGAGTTAGGCCCCTTTCACACAAGCGGAGCCCTGCTCAGCGGGGATCCATCCGTTTATCCCCGCTGAGCCGGCGGATGACAGGACAGACTCTGCACTCCATGCAGAGACTGCCCTGTCACAGCTCCATTCTCCTCTATGGAGAATCAGATGAACACGGACCATCTGTCCGTGTTCATCCGATCCGATCCGCCAGGCGGATGGAAAATAGGGTTTCCATCCGTCTGTTTTCGGCGGATTGGAGCGGATTGGATGTCAGCGGACATGTCACCGCTGACATCCGTCGCTCCATAGAAGACAATGGAGAGTCTGCTCAGGTCGATCGATCGATCCACTAATGTGAAAGAGCCCTGACTCTTTAAATAGTAAACACAAAAATCATTCAGAATAATTATGTCATTGTTGGGATTTCGGAATAGGATAGGGTTTTTTTTTCCTAAATATGTTATTTCATTTTTTTAGACCTTTTCTAATTTTTCTCCATGGGAATTTAATATTATATTTCACCTTTTTGGCTTTTTTACGTGTTAGACTTAAAACATGTTTTCTTCTTGGTCCACAGCTTCTTCTTCTTCACATCTCCATGATTGGTCTGCATCAGGTCTTCACCTATTCAGTGAAGACCTGATCCAGACCCACCATGGAACTGTGCATCAACAGATTACTACTAATAATGATCTATTGTTTGCTGCAATCAGTAAACAATAGATTGCTATAGCAGTGATCTACTGCAACAGGAATCAACAGTTAAAGTGTTACTAAAATCTATTTTTTTTAAATTAAAATAACAAATATGTTATACTTACCTGCTCTGTGCAGTGGTATTGCTCAGCGGGGCCCCAATCGTCCTCTTCTGGGGTCCCCCGCGGCAATCTCGGGTCCTCCTCTTCTTCGGCTAGACTACCACACCCAGCAGCTGGCTATGGGGAGAGGTAGTCTCCGCGCTCCTGAGCTGTGTGTCTACAGAGCTGTGCTACATAGGCTACACAGCGGGACTTAGGCCCGCCCCCCGCTTCTTCTGATTGACAGCTGCAAGAGCTCCTGCTGCTGCTGCTTGAAAGCAGTGTAAAGGGGAAGTAAAGGGAGAAAATATGCAGCCGTGCACAGCGCTGGTCTCTTCTCCCCTCTCTTCCTCCTTCACACAGGGAAGGGGGGTACAGGGACACTGAAAATGTTTTTTACCTTAATGCAAGCAATGCATTAAAGGGGTTGTAAAGTCCCTTGGTTTTTCACCTTAATGCATTCTATGCATTAAGGTGAAAAACCTTTTTAGTGCAGCAGCACCCCCCCAGAGCCCCCCTTTACTTACCTGCGCCTGAACCAATCCTGCACCAGGGAGGAGCCTTGTCCCTTTAGCTGCCGGCTCCGGTCCTCATTGGATGGATTGATAGCAGGGGAGCCATTGTCTCCAGCTGCTGCCAATCAAGTCCAGTGACACGGGAGCCAGGGGGCATGGCCGATTCCCGCTGTATGTGTGTATACCCACAACAGCAGGACTCGGGAGCGTGCCCATACGTGTGACCACCAGGGAAAGCGTTTCTCTGACGGGTCACTTGATGTGGAGGAGGAGCCAAGTTCGCCGCCGAGGGACCCCAGAAGAGGAGGATCGGGGGCCACTCTGTGCAAAACTGCTGCAGAGAGGAGGTAAGTATAACATGTTTGTTATTTTTTTTTTTTAAATGGGAACCATTAGTATCACTTTAAGGTAAAAAACGGTTTTAGGTTTAGTAACACTTTAACCGGTTCCCGAAAGCCTACCACATATATATCGCCATATATATTCATGCTCTTGTGCCTGCCGCACTCTGGAGGAGTTTGCCCATGGCTCGGGCGGACCCAATGTCCGCTGACGGGCCGCGATGACCTGCCAGAGGGAAAGAACGTTCTGTCAGGTGGCATGTAAGAGATCTACTGATCCCTGTCACTGGGATCAGTTAGATCTCTTATGCCCCTGAAAGTCCAGCCCCCTCACAGTTAGAACACGCCTAGGGAACACAGTTAGCCCCTTGATCGCCCCCTGCAGGTAAACCCCTTCACCGCCAATGACATTTATACAGTAATCAGTGGATATTTAAATTTCTGATCGCTGCATAAATGTCATTGGTCCCAAAAAAGTGTCAAAAATGTCTGACATGTCCGCCCAAATATCATAGTCCCAATAAAAACAGCAGATCTCCGCCATTACTAGTAAAAAAAAAAAATGTAAAAACGCCAGAAATGAATTCTCATGGATTGTAAACGCGGCAACTTTTGCGCAAACCAATCAATAAACGCTGATTGCGATTTTTTTTTTACCAAAAATATGAGGAAGAATATAAATCGGCCAAAACCAATGAATAAATTTGTTTTTTAAAATGTTTTTTTGCATTTCTATTTTAGCAAAAAGTAAGAAATATTGGGTTTTTGCAAAATTGTTGCTGTTTTTTTGTTTATAGCGGCGATCAGAAATGATGCAGAGGTGACCAAATACCACCAAAAGAAAACTCTATTTGTGGGAAAAAATGGACTTAAATTTAGTTTGGGTACAACGTCGCACAACCGCGCAATTGTCAGTTAAAGCGACACAGTGCCAAATCACAAAAAGTGCTCTGGTCCTAACATCGGAAATCCTTCCGGGGGTGACGTGGTTAAGGGCTGCTTCAACCAACATACCAACCAGGAGCTGCAGAAGCCGCTGAGTCCTGGTGCCATTTTAAAACCGTGCTAGGACTGATAGTTGCTGCCCTATTTTTAGGAGCATATGACATTGTCTTTTCTAACATAAGGCCAAGTTGTTTATACAGACTCATTGGGTAAATGAAGTCCTACCTATCTACTCAACAAACATGTTCTCACCTTCAGACAGATTTTTTAAATGTTCTTTCGGTCAAAATAAACTTGACTTACACCTGGAAAAATCAAATTGACCACAAGGGGAAAACGAATTATAGTTATGCAGGCCATACATGGGTCAAATTCTGAACAAATTTTTGTTTCAAAAATCAGAAATTTTGTGCGTTTTGTGATCCGATGATGCCACCATTGATTTTGAAAATCGACCAACCAAGCCTTCAATTCCACCTCATATTGCTACAAAAAAGAATTTTCGTGGCCAGGAATATTCTTTTCTTTCCAGATCACAGCTCATGCACATTTATTTATTGATTATATTTTTATTATATTTATCACACGATTTTCCCATCATTGATTAGAATTTTTTTTGTTTTTACAAACATTTCCAACATGCTCGATCACTCAAATTCAATGGCCACTTGAAAATTGGCCGTTGCTGCAGCCCACTAATGGTGAAAAATTCAAAATAATATTATTAGTTACGATTGCAAGAAAATGATTTTGGAATTTGACCCATGTATGGCCAGCTTTACTGAAAACTATATGTGAATGTATTAAATCCAATGATTTAGGCAGCTGAAGGTCTATCCCATGGAAGTCAAGCTTGTCCCCAACTCCCTGGCATTTGGCCACTCAAGACTGAAGCACTGATATATAAGGAAGGCCATAAGCTACCCTATACCTAGTATCTCCGCTCCATTGCACCAATGAAGCTGGGAAGCAGTGAGTCAATGCAGAGGAGTCAGACACTGCTTTCTCTACTGCAGTTAGGGACCCAATGCACCTCCTGCAACAGCCTTCAGTATGACAATTTAAGACAGTAGCATTACACTACTGAAGACATTTTTGTACTCTCCCCTTCTGCAAACATGTTCCCTGCAGTAGACTGACACCAATGTGTAAAACAGTGGTGGCCGGTGCTGTATAAATTTGGGGTGGGGCGGCAAACAAGCTATCCACCACCCCCCTGGTCAATTGGTCAGCCTCGCCCTTACCTCATCTAGGTCGCGGGCAGCTTCGACTCCTTCCTGCGTCTCCTCCTACTCTGTGGTGGCTTCCTCCTCAGTGGCTTTAACCTGCATCTCTGGCTACACGGCAGCTTCCTCCTCTGCGACTTCACGGCGGCCAATATGATCGCTTGTGTTATGAATAATTAGTGGGCTTGGCACTGCCAAAAGTTTTGTCTATGGAGGACTAACACACAAAAAAGCCTTATGTAAAAGTTTTTGGAGAAGGATGTGTTGGAGATCATAAACCTCTCTCAGCTGAGTGTGTCAGCTTATATTGTTGTCTGTGTGCTGTAGACTCCAGGTGAGTATAAATAAATAAATAAATACATATGTCTGTGCTTGTTCTGTGGTATATTACAATTATTAAAATTATATAGATTGTGATATGTGCATAAATTAGGTGCAGTAGTGTAAACAATTATGGGTTAGAAACAGCACTATTCGGCAACTTATTAGAAATCACTTATGTGCAATAGCCAGTGCAACAATGTGAACAAATAATATATTATAATAATTTATATAAAAAGTGCTCCATGCTGCAAGAGCCTGGAAGCAGGGCAGCGTCTCCCTGAAAGCAGCTATTAAGAACATTTCCTGGCTTATGGTTCAGGAAAAGATGGTTAGCACTCTGCAGGATAATCTAAATAAATTTGAATCAATTTGGGAACCTTGGGCAAACTTTGTGGGAGTCCCCTTAACACCATAGCCTATTGTCTATTTGTCTTCCTCGAGCTGGGTTTGGAGCAACGGTCACCCCCTCACTTCTTCTCTCCCCTCCTACTCTGCTTCCTTCTCTTCACTTTCTCTATTCCACTTTCCAATCTCTTCCTTATCTCTGGACATCTCGATATTGTCTGCTCTCCATTACTAACTGCAACTTAGAGGTTTATGTTTTCTTTCTAACACCAGAAATGTTAGAGGGCATTGAGGTTTGTTTTGGATATAAGAGGTCATCCTTTTTTATCCCTCCTTTGGTCCTAGGGCCACCTTCAGCCAGGTGGCGTGCACCGGAGGGTGGGTTCCCCCCCCCTTTTTTTTCTGGCACAGTGAGTTCCCAAGTGGGTGCCGGGGGAGTGAACAGCCTGGCTCTGGGAGTCCTTCGGAGGGAGCTCAAGGTGGGGGGAGGGTGGGGGACGCCTTGACCGTATTTCCCCGAAAGGGGTGGGGGTCTTGGGGTACCACTCCCTTCCCACACATACGAAAACATCGGTTGCCCTCTTTAATTCTCAGCTTTATTTACTTCAGAATCTCTTTACTGGTTATATTTTGCTTCATTTTGACTTTCTGAGATCAGTAAGACAGTTTGTAATGTTTAACCCCTCCTCGGTTACAAGCTTACCACATTTTATGCTAGACAGAGGATTTCATTCATTCTCAGGTGTTATTCTTCTTATGTTTCTTCAAGAGTAGCAACCTCTGATACTTTAAGATGTTTGGAAATTTCTTGTTTTGTATGTACAAACTTCAATAAGAATTTATTGAAAAAAAAAAAAAAAAGTGCTCCGTGCAATGATCAGTATCATAAAATGAACAACACTTGTTTGAAGGTGCTACATGCATAAGTCCGCGTTCAGTAAAGTAAATGCATGTAGCACCGCTGCTAAATGGAACTTTTTAAATAATTGTTGGTTTATCTTTATTTGTTGTCGCTGATCATTGCACGGAGCACTTTCTATATATAATTATTCTCATTGTTTATTTATGCATGTAGCACCTTCAAACAAGTGTTGTTCATTTTATGATACTGATCATTGCACGGAGCACTTTTTATATAAATTATTATAATATATTATTTGTTCACATTGTTGCACTGGCTATTGCACATAAGTGATTTCTAATAAGTTGCTGGATATTGCTGTTTCTAACCCATAATTGTTTACACTACTGCACCTAATTTTTGCACATATCACAATCTATATAATTTTAATATACCACAGAACAAGCACAGACATATGTATTTATTTATTTATTTATACTCACCTGGAGTCTACAGCACACAGACAACAATATAAGCTGACACACTCAGCTGAGAGAGGTTTATGATCTCCAACACATCCTTCTCCAAAAACTTTTACATAAGGCTTTTTTGTGTGCTAGTCCTCCATAGACAAAACTTTTGGCAGCGCCAAGCCCACTAATTATTCATGACACAGACCTTGATCTAGTTCCTAGATCTCTGTGGGGGCAGCAGCCTAGAATTTTCCATCTACCTGTGAGAGCAGCGCCATACCACACCCCTTTAATATACAATATGATTGCTTCTCCTCTCGGCCAATCGGGTTCCTGATTGGCTGGGAGGAGAATCAGGAAGACAATAGCGAATATTAATTCTCTATTGTCACACAACCCCATGTGCTTCAAAAAAGAGAAAAAATCCATGGATTAAGGGGGTGGTGCCTGTGTGCCCTTTATGGATGGGCCACTACTGGTTTAGAACAAACGTTTAAACAAAGGGACAGTTTACTGTCCTACAGACTTTAGGGGGTCAGACTGCAGCCAGTGAATGTAGAAAATGTCCCAACATCAGTGGGAGGAATAGTGTTCCATCATACAGGTCAGAGGGCGCAATAGTGCCTCATCAACTGTGCCAGTGGAAGGAACAGTGTCCCATCATTGGCGTCAGTTGTAGGAATAGAGACCCATCCTTGGTGTCAGTGGGAGTAATAGTGCCTTGTCATTGGTGTCAGTGTAAGGAATAGTGCCCCATCACTGATGTCAGTGAGAGGAATAGTGCCCCATTCTTTGTGGCAGTGGGAGGAATATGCCCCATCATTATTGCCAGTGGGAGAAATAGTGTCCCATCATTAGTGTCAGTGGGAAAAATGGTGCCTCATTGTTGGTGTAAGTGGGAGGAAGAGTGCCCCATCATTGGTATCAGTGGGAGGAAGAGTGCCCCATCATTAATGTCAGTGGGATGAACTGTGCCCATCATTGGTGTTAGTGGGAGAACTAGTGCCCCATCCTTTTTGTCAGTGGGAGGAACTGTGCCGCATTATTGGTGTCAGTGGGAGAAATAGTGCCCTATCATTGGTGTCAGTGGGAGGAATTGTTCCTCATCATTAGTGTCAGTGGGAGAAATAGTGTTCTATCATTGATGTCAGTGGGAGAAATAGAGCCCCATCATTGGTGTCAGGGGGAGGAATTGTTCCTTATCATTAGTGTCAGTGAGAGAAATAGTGCCCCATCATTGGTATCAATGGGAGAAATAGAGCCCCAAGGGCCAGGCTGCAGTTTGGAGACCACTGGTGTAGTAGAATAGAGCCTTATTGGTTGATGCTTCTTACCTTTACTTTCTAGGTCAAAGTGCTGCTGTGTAAGGGATAAGAACAAGCGGATATAAAGACAGATGTAGGCACTTATACCACCTGTGTTTAAAATACAGTCAATTTATTTTTTATGAATACATGGCTAATTCGTGTTTGTTAATTTGCATGAAGTACAGCTTTAAGGATTTCTTATGTTCATAAAAAGTTGTCTCTCTCATATTTAAAATGGAAATGTGTTTCCGAGACCCCTACTAACAATAATCTTGATATTACTGTAATTAAATGTTAATGATCTGCATTTCCAGGCACATAACACTGATAAGGCAGTTACTGACAGGCACCTTATCATACTTCTTAGGCATCAAAGCAGGACAAATATATTTTCACCCACAAATGTCTGATTAAAGAGATACGTATCTGCATAGATTAAAATAAATTGCCTGCAGCATGTCTTGGTTTCTGGGTTGCGTGTAGTGATAGTAGCAGAGACCAAAGGATGTAAAAGTGATTGATAATGCATTGTGAACTCAGGAAACAGCTACATACCTGACGGTAAGATCGTGGCACAATAGTGGCGTGTTGTGTCTTCAACATGCGGAATAGAATAATTACATGCAGTGTAGATTGCTTTACAACACCAAGATAAATGAAATGTAAAAATAAGATAAATGTGAAAGAAATATTTCCTTCGTATATAGGAATGTGACTGAAAAGAATATTCAGATTACAGTCTATACTGCATCTCAAAAAAAAAAAAAAAAAAAAAGTTAATTTCATGGACTGATACATTTCTGTTAAATATATTACTGCAAAGAAAATGTACTTAAAGGAAAAGTGTTATGGTTCTAGATCAATTTTATATATTTTTTTTAAGCTTATGTTTGAAATCGATGTTTTATACGTTTTCCTATTAGGTATATCATTTTTTATACATATAAGCATTAAAAACAGATGCTAACTTAATGCCATCTAGTTTGCTAAAGAACAATGTATCAAAAACATATTAGATTTTTCACATTAAATATTATTACTGCTGATCTCCTACAACCTCTTTCAGTTCTTTCTGTCTACATGCACTCGCTCCAACATTGGCTGCACATCACTGATCTCGATCGGCTACGGTAGTCACTGTATCACAAAAATAAAAGCTTTAAGTCCCCTTTCACACGAGAGGTCTGATTGGGTCCAGCTTTCCATTTTTCAGCCAAACTCGATTGGACCCTCCATTCTCCTCTATGGGCAATCAGATGTACAGTAAATGAACTATCTCCGTATCCAATCCGGCAAAAAAAACGGAAGGGGATTTATTCCCTTCCATCTGACTGGATCGAATTGGAGGATAGTCAGTTGTAAACGGATAGCAGGTCTGTTTAGACCCGGCTGCCTATAGAGCAGATCAGGCTGTGTCCATGTTCGTGTCTGCTCTGCATAAGCCAACACTGACTTGTAATACGGCCACTCCGCTCAGCAGGCGATCAGCGGATGAATCCCCTGCTGAGAAAAACCAGATAATGCCCATGTGAAATGGGCCTAACCTGATAAACCTTGAGAATACAAAATTACAACCACTCCCATGGAACTTTTTAGACAGACAAATATGGCAATACTATAATAAAAAAATCATATAATTCTTTATTGATGCAAAGTTTTAAAAGTCCATAAAAACACAAATATGGCTGATACATTATACAACATTAGCCCAACAGCATTGAGTTCTAGCAATACCCAATTTCCACCTGGTGTAGGTTTCTGTGTAAATGCATTAGTTTTATCAAACCTTTAGAACATACCCTACAACCAAGATGGCCTAATCTCTATACTAGGGTATATTTTGCAAGGTATCCTCTAATGGATTGATACAATGAATGCATTTACACAGAAAACTACACCAAGTGAAAATTGGGTATTGCTACAACTCAATGTTGTTAGGTTGATGTTGTAAATGTATTAACCATATTTGTGTGTTTATAGATAGACATTTATTTTTAGATTTGTATCAATAAAGAACTATATGATTTTTTTGTATAATGTTTTGCCTCAAATGTCTCCCTAAAAAGTCCCATGGGAGTAGTAGTATCAATAAAGAGCTATACAATTTTTTTATATTGTATTGTCATATACAGTATGTGAGGGAACACTTGGCACCCCGCGTAGGTGCTTCCGCCAAACAGTGCCTCCTGCACTGCCTCCTCTTTTACCCCAAGCATCATACATAGACAAGATGTTGAGGTGAGATTCAAAGGAATAACTATTGAACAGAAATACAGATTTTTATACACTTCAAAAGTAGGTCAGTCACCACATAAAACAATAAAACAATTTACCCAAAACATCACACAGTGGTTAGATGATGAATGATGATGATATGACACAAGGCTAATCCCATTATGTAGGATCCTCTAAGAGTTAACCAACAGACAGAAACAATAGGTGACTCAATTAACTCAATTAACAATGGGAATTCACACCTAGGACGTAAACAATGGGAGGGACACAAACTTGTGTATTCTGTCCACTAGACAAGTCATCAGAAGACAATGTTCCAGCATCCTAGTATAGTGGAATTAATGTATCTTCATAGATTTTTTGAGTGATCTTGTTGACAAATATTTCTGTCCCAAGTGCAGGACCCTCTTCAACCCAGTCTGCAGGAGGGCCACCATATTCCCTCTGACTATTACCCTGTATAAGATTAATATTGCACCGTCTCATCCACTTCAGAAGGGAATCTTTATTGTCTTTTTTCAGAGAATTTATCCAAGCCTCGCTCTCAGCATTTTTTAAGCCCCGTACACACGGGCAGAATGTCGGGAGACATTTTCCGGTACAAAAAATAACAGCCGACATTCTGCCCGTGTGTAAGCCGGTCTGACTGACAGAAGCCAGCTGTTCTGCCAGCTTCTGTCGGACATGCATGCTGGGAAAACAGCATCCAAACGACTCCCGATCAACGCTCTCAGCCAATAACAGAGATTGCTGATTGGAGCGTTCTGGCGGGGGGGGCGTCCCCCTGTCAAAACACAACAGCTCAGTGGGGGGAGATTGCTGAACTAACCTTGCATGGTTAGTACAATGGCTCCCGACTGGAGCTGTCAGTTTTTTTGTGCAACCCACCGGGTTGCACAAACAAAAACTGTAGTGTGTATGTGGCTTTACATTGTCGTCCATCATTGGAGAATGATCTGCTCTCTCCATGGGCCATAATCAGTGCGCAGGAGGCAAGCCCATAGTCCCCTCCAAAAGCCCCTGTACTGATTGGATCAGTCACACAGTATGTCTTCTTAAAAAGTTCCAAAGGAGTGCTAGTAATTGTGTATTCTCAAATCTATAAAGGGATATTGGCAATATATAGAGTTTCAATCTCTTGCATTTCTAGTGACATGATAAACCCTATTAGAAAGTTTAGTGATTGAGTTTAGATTTACTTTTTAACAGGAAACACCAATGTTAATGATGCACAAAGATTTCTAATATAAACACAAGCTGTTGATCATCAATTAAATGCAGCCCATGTCTCCAACTCATTTACCGTAGCAGTGTGTAAATTTCAGTATGTGCTATTGAGCACTATAAACAACAGGCTTTTTTTTAGCAAAGCAGCTAAGATTAGCCTGGTAAGCATGTGTAAAGGAGCCTGGAACTGCCTGGAAATGTACATTTGAAATATTCATACGCAATAATTATCTTCACCGGACTAAAATGATTTTTTTACAAATTTTAAACCTGAACATAATAAAGAAAGAAAAGAAAATATACAAAAGCACTACGCATTCTTTTTGATGTAAAGTTATTTTGTCTCATTGACCCTCAGCATCAAGCTTTCAAAAGTGGCACAAAGCTCTTCAGGTAAAGTGTGATCCACTTAAAGTAGTACTAAAGTCTATTTATATATATATATATATATATAAAAGAGGTTATATTAGCCTGCTCTGTGCAACGATATTGCACAGAAAGCACCTTCCTCTACTCTTATTGTAGTCCCTCACTGGCGCTATGGACTTCTGACTGCTCCAGGTGCCTGCTTAGCAAGCCAGGTGCTAAGGAGGCACCTGTGCATGGCTGCCCCCAGTCTGTCGATAGACACTCCCCCATTCCCCCTTCACAGGAGTTTGACTGACAGAAGCAGAAACCGGGAGCTGTGTTGGAGCCAGAGACAGCACTGGAATAATGACAAGAGCCAGGTAATTGTTTAGGAACGGGGAGACTTGAACACTGTACCTGAATGGGGAGGGTGCAGTTCGGCTGGGAGAGAAGATGGCTGAAAAGGTATAGGGGCTTTTAAACTAGGCGATGGGGGGGTGGGTCCAGATGTAGAGATAGCCAGCATGGAACAAGTTTCAGAGGGTAGTACTGGGGGCAATAATGGTAGGTTAACTAAATCCAAGGTAAGTAACTTGACAAATCCAAATTGCAGCCTCAAAACATCCAAAAAGAAGATAGTATGTGACCGGGAAAACCTATGAGGTTTATTCACTAATGCCAGAAGTCTGGCTGACAAAATGGGAGAACTGGAGCTGCTAATGTATGAGGGGATTTTGATTTTGTGGGAATTTCAGAGACTTGGTTTAACAGCTCTCATGACTGACTGGCAACCATTGAAGGATATTCCCTTTATTGTAGAGATAGCTAGGGTAAAAAAGGGGGATGGGTATGCCTGTATATCAAAAAATGATGTGCAAGTAAATGTGAGGGACGACATTACTAATGAAGCAAGGGAGGAGGTGGAATCTTTATGG
>BLSH010310864.1:201406-229766 GCA_018402905.1 Glandirana rugosa
TGAACGTGTAGTAAGAAACTATATGTCCGTATGGGGGAAAAAATGGGATCGATAGAGATACTATTTCCCTTATAGGAAGTTACCAATGGTCGGTTAGTACTCTCGACAATTTGGTTCAGAGACTTTAAGGGTCTTTTAGTTTTAGGGGGAACATGTAATCGTCGAGGTCAAGAGGGTAAAACAGTCGGTCTGAAGACCGTAATCACTTATTCGGAGCATCAAAACGGGCCAGTGTATGATAGAAGAACAACCTACAAAACTCCGACGTTAAACCTAAACAGTTCAATGAATGGAACCTAAATCAATGGGATGGTGATAACGGGGTTATGATGGGAGACTTTGAACAAGGTGCGACCGATAGAGATGTAGACCTGGGGGGGGGGGGGGTAGCGGATCAAATTTTCGGGGATATGGAAAAGTCGGTAGAAGAGAGGGTCGGCTTGACGTGGGAGGGGTAATTTAAACTAGGCGATGGGGGGGGGGGGGGTCCAGATGTAGAGATAGCCAGCGTGGAACAAGTTTCAGAGGGTAGTATTGGGGCAATAGTGGTAGGGTAACTAAATCCAAGGTAAGTAACTTGACAAATCCAAATTGCAGCCTCAAAACATCCAACAAGAAGATAGTATGTGACCGGGCAAAACTACGAGGCTTATTCACTAATGCCAGAAGTCTGGCTGACAAAATGGGAGAACTGGAGCTGCTAATGTACAAGGGGGATTTTGATTTTCTGGGAATTTCAGAGACTTGGTTTAACAGCTCTCATGATTGGCTGGTAACCATTGAAGGATATTCCCTTTATCATAGAGATAGCTAGGGTAAAAAAGGGGGTATGCCTGTATATCAAAGAATGATGTGCAAGTAAATGTGAAGGACGACATTACCAATGAAGCAAGGGAGGAGGTGGAATCTTTATGGGTAGAGCTTAAAGCAGTGGTTCTCAACTCCTGTCCTCAGGACTCACTAACAGGCCAGGTTTGCAGGATAACTGAAATACATCACAGGTGATATCATTTGCTGCTCAGTGATTGCAGTATTCTAGTCTGCATCTCCCCAAGGTAATACTTAAAGGGAGGAAACCAAGAGGAAAGTAATACTGGAAGTATGCTATAGGCCCCCTAACCAGGGAGAGGAGGGGGAGGCAGGCCTCCTATCACAGTTTGGAATGGTGGAAAGGATGGGAAGCGTCATTATAATTTTAATAATCCAGATATAGACTGGGCGGAAGGAACTGCGCATTCATCTAAGGCTCGCCATTTCCTAAATGTCTTGCAGGACAATTTCGTGGGTCAGATGGTAAATGCACCAACAAGAAACAGAGCGTTACTAGACCTACTGATTACTAACAATACAGACATGATAGCGGATGTGGACGGGGCAACTTAGGAAACAGCGACCACAGGTCAATTTGTTTCAGTATAAATCACAGAAATAGGAAACACAAGGGTAATACAAAAACACTGAATTTCAAAAGACCCAACTTCCCTAAAGTATGTTCTTTGCTAGAAGATATTAAATGGGCTAAAATCCTAGGAAAAAAGAAAATGGTGCAAAAATGGGAGTGCTTTAAGAATATATTAAATAAAGATATTGGCCAGTGCATTCCAATGGGAAATAAATTAAAAAGAGCTAACAAAAGTCCCGAGTGACTTAACTCCAACGTAAAATTGCATATAAAAGCAAAGGAAAAAGCCTTAAAAAAATTTTAAACTTTACAAAGAATGCAATAAGAAATGTAAGAGTGCAATCAGGGTGGCTAAGTTAGAACATGAAAAAGGCACATAGCGAAGGAGAGTAAAAAAAACCCAAGAAATTATTTAAGTATTATGACATGAAGCCAGGAAAATCAATGGGTTGTGTCCAGGATGGGAGATATATTTGTCCCAGGTTTATGCTGTACACTGATTGCTTTTGGGTTTCTGCTGTGTAGTGAGCCTGTTTGGGCTCAATGAGGGGTAATAAGCTCAGGTGTAATAGATTAAGCACTCAGGGCTCTATAAAACTCCAAGGTTGCTTTAACAAGCTGCTCCACCCTGGAACCAAATTCCTGCTTAGGACTGGGGAGCAGCTTCTTTTGAGTTTTGAGAAGTCTGTATGAATAAAAGACTCTGTTTTTTTCTGTGTCAGACAGATTTTTGGGCAGTGGTAGGCTGTTCCAGACTAGGTGGATAGATTCCTGTGTTTAGCAGTTAGACACCCAAAGTGGCAAGGGCTTATTTTCTGTTTTGTTTTATTTTTGCTGTTTTTGATACCTGCACTTGTAACCACAGACTTGGAAATAAACCACTGTTTTGTTTTCACAAAGATCCTGCAGTGTGTCCGTGCCTACTTCACTGTGCTGTGACCCAGCCAGGGGGCCCTGCACACCCTGCTACTGAGCTAATCCCTCACAATATATAAATAGTAAGAAAGGGAGGTCAGAGCATATTGGCCCAATAAAGGATGAGGAAGGAAATCTGGTCACAAAAGACAGAGAGATGGCAAAGGTTTTGAATTTATTCTTCTCCTCAGTCTTCACAAAGGAAACGGGAGGGTTCAGTAACCAAGACTGTAATGTTAATCTTCATAAGTTCATAACACATCACAGGAAGCACCCTCGTGGCTAACAGAGGACAGAATTAGAAATAGACTTGATAAACTTGTAGCGCTGCCCTCGTGAGGGTCACAAGAAATATTAATACTCCTCTGGTTACCCTGACCCTGTGAGTTCTCTGCCACCTCTGACACACTGGGTTCATTCATTGTGTTAATTTCCCTTTAAGCAATGACACAGTAATGGAATGCACCAAACTGAGTTGAATCAATAATGTTTACTCACAGAATATATCAAATAAAGAACCTTGACACAACAGGAGGCCATTAGGCACACCAAGTAGTTTTTACAACTAAATAAATGTCACACATTAGCAAATATCACTCAATGTAGGTTACCTTTATTCAAACTCAACCAGTATATATACTGCACAAGTGAGTGGGGCACAGGAGAGTAGAGAAATGACTCCTGCAAGTGGCAGACCACTCTCTACTGCTCACTCACACAAGAGCAGCTAGGCAGTAGATAAACAAATACAACAACAGAACAGTAATTATAGTAATATCCAACCTACTCTTATGGAGAGTTTTTTTTGGTGAATGCAGCTTTGAAAACTTTAGAAAAGCAATATATATTTCCTTAGTGGAGGGGGGGGGGAAGAGAAATAGATGTAGTCCAGTGTCACTTGCTTGACAGTTCAGTTGGTCTTCAGCTAGCTTTCTGTAATTTTAGTTGTTTGCAAACAAGTATTGGCTGATGGAACAATGCTAATCCAAAAAAGTGAAGTATGACCTGAAAACAGCACTTTTTCAGTAGAGAAATAGACAGAAATATTCAGGGTGTGAATAGACCTCTTTATGTATCAAGGATGTAAGTAGATGTAAAGAAGTAATGCTGTCTATACGCAGTGTCTGTTAGGATGGGTTTTCACCCACTCACCACACAGGAACAGAAGATGTGATGCTGTAGACAGGGATGATGAAGATGAGGATGATGATCCCTACAGTCTATTGCTCTTGGGATGATCTCCGACCTCCACTTCCTCACACTGTGGCTCTCCCGGATCCGTCCAGCCCGCGGAGTGTATGGAACAGGAACAGGAACTGACTGTTGTAGGGCAAGGTACTCAGGCTGTTCACTGATGTGGGTTTGTGAGTCTGTAAAAGCAGGCTGCGACTCCGCCACTTCCAGCAACAGCTTCCCTGCATACAGATCCACACCGGTTCAGAGAGAGCACACCAGGCCCATAGCCTCTATTCTCATAGTCTCTCCCATGAGGCTCTTCTCCCAGAAATCTCCTCTTCCCCTCAGCCCGCTGGTAGCTGTAGTTTCTCCCCAGTGCAGCCAGGGGGCAAATCCTTGCAAGTAAACTACATATCCCAAGATGCATTGCTCTCTCATCATTATCAGAGTCTCAAATCAGCCAAGCTGGAATGCTAGGGAAAAACAGCTGTGTTATGATTAATAGCAGGAAACGTCTTCTGATTGCCAGGGATGTAAATACCCAGATCCTGGCTACATTATGGCAAAGGTTTTGAATTTATCCTTCTCCTCAGTCTTCACAAGGGAAATGGGGGGGTTCAGTAACCAAAACTGTAATGTTAATCTTCATAACACATCACAGGAAGCACCCTCATGGCTAACAGAAGACTCAGCCTAGTGATAGCCAGACCATTGTTCCTAATTCTTTTGGACAGTCTACTCACTGGAATGACACCAGCTGATTGGAGAAAAGCCAGTAGCATCAATATTTAAAAAAGGGGCGAGATACATCCCTGGGAACTACAGGCGAGTTAGCCTAACATCAATAGTCTGCAAGCTCTTGGAGGGCATGTAAAGGTACTATATACAAGATTTTAGTAATAAAAACTGTATCATTAGTAGTAATCAGCATGGATTCATGAAGAATCGTTCTTGCCAGACCAATCTATTAACCTTCTATGAGGTACCATCTAGATAAAGGAAGGTCTGTAAATGTGGTGTATCTGGATTTTGCAAAGGCATTTGATACAGTTCCCTATAAACATTTACTGTACAAGCTAAGATCTGTCGGCATGGACCATAGGGTGAGTACCTGGATTGAAAACTGGCTACAGGGGTGAGTCCAGAGGGTGGTGATAAATGGGGAGAACTCGGAATGTTCTGCTGTGGAAAGTGGGGTCCCCCAGGGTTCTGACCTGGGACCAATCCTATTTAATTTATTCATAAACAATCTGGAGAATGGGATAAACAGCTCAATTTCTGTATTTGCGGACGATACAAAGCTAAGCAGGGCAATAACTTCTATGCAGGATGTGGAAACATTGCAAGAAGATCTAAATAAATGAATGAGGTGGGAAACTATATGGCACATGAGGTTTAATGTTGGAAAATGTAAAATAATGCAATTGGGTGCCAAAAATATGAATGCAGTTTACTCGCTAGGAGGAGAACTTCTGGGGGAAGCTAGGATGAAAAAGCACCTGGGGGTCCTAGTAGATGACAGGCTCAGCAATGGCAGGCAATGCCAAGCTGCTGCAAGCAAAGCTAATAGAATATTGGCATGCATTAAAAAGGGGATTAACTTCAGAGATAAAACGATAATTCTCCCACTATACAAGACTGGTCCGGCCGCATCTTGAGTATGCCGTCCAGTTCTGGGCACCAGTCCTCAGGAGGGATGTGCTTGAACTGGAGAGGGTCCAGAGAAAGTCAACAAAGCTAATAAAGGGACTGGAGGATCTAAACAATGAGGAAAGACTACAAACATTGAACTTATTCTTTCTGGAGAGGGGATATGATATCAATGTACAAATACCGTACTGGTGACCCCACAATAGGGAAAAAGCTTTTCCATGAAAGGGAATTTAAACAGACACAGGCCATTCACTCAAATTAGAAGAGAATTGGTTTAACCTTAAACTGCGTAGAGGGTTCTTTACTGTCAGAGTGGTAAGGATGTGGAATTGTCTTCCACAAGCAGTGGTTTCAGCGGGGAGTATCGATCATTTCAAAAAATTATTTGATGGGCACCTTAACGACCATAACATACAGAGGTAGACAATGTACTATTAAGATATAAGCACACACACAGGTTGGACTGGATGGACTTGTGTCTTTTTTCAACCTCACCAACTATGTAACTATGTATGTAACTATAAGATAGTGGGGATTATTTTCCTTAATGCACAGACTGCATTAAGGTAAAAAAAACTTTTAGACTTTAAACTTGAGGTGATTGTAGACTTTTAGACATTAAAACCACTTTAATCTGTACAATCCCTTAGTAAATGTATCTTATATAGTATATTTCATTTAGTGTCCTTCTAACCAGCTCTCTCAAAGTGGGCCTAAAGTGAAAGCCGGTCTGCTGTTCTGCTATTTACCCTGCTATCCTTAAAGGAGAAGTACAGCCAAAGCTTGGCTGTACCTCTCCTGTGGATCACAAGAGTGCAGTTCTTTCTGCAATTCTGTGACCCGTTTTCACCAGGCACCAGGTCTTGTTAGATGACCTCCCTTTCTTTGGCCGGGCCATGGACAAATCAAAAACTGAATGTTGTGTCGGTAGAAAAATGAAAATGGCGCATACGCATATGCCATCATTTGTTCCGTATTTCTAAAAAAAAAAATCCAGTATGTTGAATCAGCCATTTTCAATTGCAGAACAAATATTGTGTGTTGCAGCTGGCATACTAATGATGCGAAAAACAAACAACCTGGTGTTCAAAATGACTTTTCGTTCATTTTTTTTATTGTCTATGACCTGCTTTCCCTGCAATATAAGTCCCTGCAATATATGTGATATTTCCCTGCAATATACAGTATCTCACACAGTGAATACACCCCTCACATTTTTTGTAAATATTATATTATCTTATTATATTATATTATTGTATCTTTTCATGTTATTTTGAGGGGGACAGCAAATTTACACTGTTACACAAGCTGTACGCTCACTGCTTTACATTGTAGAAAAGTGTAATTTCTTCAGTGTCGTCACATGAAAAAATATAATAAAATATTGACAAAAATGTGAGGGGTGTACTCACTTTTGTGAGATACCATATGTGAGGAAACTTGTAATGAGGGGTGTGGCTGTTACTCAGCTCTGCCAGCCCAAAGCTGAGTATCACCCACAACACATCACTATACAGTGCATACAGTATGTTTATCTGGTCATAGATAAGAATTTCAAAGGAAAATGCTTAGAAAAAGGTTCTAAGAGCGTTTGTTTTTCTAATCATTAGTGGGGTCAAATTGACATTAATTTCCGACCACAGCAATGAGCAAACTTGAAGGAACAAACTAATTTCTAACAGTGAGAGAGAAAGGAGGCGCCTCTAAGTGCAATATTAAAAGATACATTTATTCGCAAAGATTAAAATCACTCACAGGATGTTGAAAGGTAAACTGCATGGAAAGCCAGTCCAAAGTGGCGTCACTGGGGATACTCTGCAGCTGGTGAAAAGTCCGTCTGCAACCGCTGTAGCAGGTCTCTGTTCTCCTCCTCTTCTCTTCTAATTTCTAACAGTATATGTGTTTTTCGTTTGTTAAAGTCCATTCATTCCAAAATTATTTATTAAAAAGAAACAATATTTTTCCAACGACATTCAAATGTTTTGAGAATTTTTGTGCAATTTTCCATAAGATTTTTATCAAGAATTTTCATTAGAGATTTTATCCAACTATAGCCAGCTTTTTATAAATACCGTGTGTACTCGGGTATAAGTTGAGTTTTTCAGCACATTTTTTGTGCTGAAAAAAGACCCCCCCCTCAGCTTATACCTGAGTCAGTGTCTGTGGGTGATCAGTAGTTTCACATTAAACAGAGCCGTGCTGCTTCTAAGAGCCGTTCTGTGCTTTGTAACTGTGATTAAACACATTGGAATGCAGAGAATGCTGAGAGAGGTGTCAGATTCTCAGCTTGATGTCGGGAGGTGGGCGGGACAAGCTGATGTTAGCTGTTCAGTCCCGCCCACCTCCTGATCTCAGTGAAGAGCTGCAGCTCTCAGCATTCTCTGCATTCCAATGTGTTTAGTCACAGTTACAAAGCACAGAACGGCTCTTAGAAGCAGCACAGCACTGTTTAATGTGAAACTACCTTACTCATCCCTTATGTGTTCTGGCTACAATTTCTGTGTCCTGGCTAATATCCCTGTCTCCTGGCATTAATATCCCTGTGTCCTGGCATTAATATCCCTGTGTCCTGGCATTAATATCCCTGTGTCCTGGCATTAATATGCATTAATATCCCTGTGTTCTGGCATTAATATCCCTGTGTTCTGGCTGCTGCATTTTCTACCCTAGGCTTATACGCGGGTCAATAAGTTTTCCCATATTTTTTGGGCAAAAGTAGGGGGGTCGGCTTATACACGGGTCGAATTATACACGAGTATATACGGTATGCATTGTGATGCATTAAAGGACTGAGTACATTGTTGACTGCCTTGATGTGTGTAGGTAGCCATTCACAATTGGGTAGTGGTTCATAAGTATGAAACTGGCTTAAGGGTTTACTACAAAACTACAAATTGAACTAGACCCCTGGTCAATCACAGTAGTATTGGCGAGGTGAAAGACTATTCCTTGGGACCAGTTTAATGAATGCCCATTGGAAACAAAGATGCAGCATGTAGACTCTTTTTTGGTGCATTGCGCTTACTCGTGTATTCTTTGTTTTTGATTTATTTTCTCACACTGGTATAAACCTAGCCTTATAGTTTTAAGTATTTGGGGATTCTGTTCTGTGGTCATTACAAATGCAATTAGTGCTTACTGCATTCATTATTAAATAAAAAATATATAAGATACAAGTAATTATGTGTTTTTATTTTAGTTTTCCGTCTCTATTTAGAATATTACAGCACTAAGTATTATTGTGGGTATTTAACGTCGTACCCTGCAGACCTGCAGAACAACCTCACATACTGCAGTGGAATGAATTAAGCCAAATGTAAAAATTAGTTATATTGAATCTCTGGTGCTGAGGAAATGCTTTATTAGAAAAACTGCCAGCGAAATCTGCTTGATAAATCACCGGCTTCATTTGCCAACCTGATTCAGAAAATATGTAACTGGCAGAAAGAGGTTGATGGTTCTACAGAAATTACAATATTTTGCTGACTCACACAATCCTGGGAGCATTTATTAAAAAATATGAGTGCAGCCAGGGTCCCTTTGCTATAAAAGTTATCCAGGCTTTAAGCATGGATTAGGGTTGAGCGCAAAATTGTTTAAAGGGAACCTGTCAAGTTAATAGGGTGGGAGCTGTCATTGCTCTTTTTTTAAGTTGTACCTTCCCGGGCTATCATCTTCATCCTTTGCTGTCATTTCTTAAAGTGAAGGGATCTTTAAAAGACAGCCATTTTTACCTTTATTACCCCCTGTGTTGACAGGCTTTGAGCTTCTATCGATGCAGCTTGCTTTAAGATAATTTCCGCTTACAATTGACATCAGTTTGAAAAGTTTCTGAGATCATTCAGAGTTATTGACATGTGCTTGACAAGTAGTTGACATCTTTCTGATCTGCATGTGACCTCCTTCTAAGCTGCATCAACTTGCTTTAACCACTTTCGGACCACCCGCCATCATTGTACGTCGGTACTTTGACGTTGCATACCGTTGTTATGGCAGCAGATAGCTGCCATAATCCCGGTATTTTTTAAAACGCCGGGAGGTCCGTTTTAAGGTAAAAGTGGTCTCCGCAGTGGATTCACTGCAAGATCGCTTTTATCGGCGACGGGAGAGATGTCGCTCCGCCGCTGCTCCGTCGGTAACGGCGGAGACAATCCGATGCTGTCCCCTGAGAGGCAGGAAGTCGAGTAAGGGAATGATGTCCCCCACTCGACTCCATACCATTGGATGATGGAAGCAATATCAAACGTCACTTTCGCCCAATGGTCTTAAAGGGACAATTTTTTTTTTATTGAAAAAAATTACTTTTTTTATATTGCATTTAAGTGTAAATACGGTGTCACATAAAGTATTCTTTTTAAAATATATTTATTACTTTTTAACAGAGTACAAAGTACAAAAGTCAGCGGTATCAAGGAAAGATATAACATAGCAGTACAGAATACTGAGCCTCACTGACATAATGGGGCAACCGTTAGGTAGAACAAGGCAGCTGTAAGGCAACGGTGCGGGATACATGAGTTGGAAGTAAGAGAGGAGGTTTGGATTGAAACCATTTTCCATCAGTAAACACATGTTATGATTAGGACATAAAGTATTCTAACGACCACCATTTTATTCTCTAAGGTGTCTGAAAAATATATATATAATGTTTGGGGGTTCTTAGTAATTTTCTAGCAAATTAAACTGATTTTAACTTGTAAATGCTAAGAGTAAAAAATAGGCCCGTTTCTTAAAGTTGAACTTCAGTCACTTTTTCATCTTTCCGTCTATTAAATCCTTTGCCCTTGTTGTTTTAACTTTGGATAGTAAAACATTTTTTCTGCCAGTAAATACCTTATGCAGCCCACGTCCTGTTTCTTGTCTGGAAAAAAAGCCACAGCATTTGACATCATGCACAGCTCTCTCTCTCACTCTCATAAGAGTTTGCCAGGAAGGGAGGGGGGATGAGTCATAAGAGGGCCAATGATAGCTGTAGAGCTGGGGGTGTGCCTCTGTGTGCCTGTGTAAATCCAGGAAGTGAATAGGCAGCAGCTTCAACTGCCCACAGTTAAAATGATTGCAGCCAGACTTAGTGGAGAGAGATTTCTGCAGCATATTTGGCAAGTACAGAATCACAGTATACAGTATCTCACAAAAGTGAGTACACCCCTCACATTTTTGTAAATATTTTATTCTATGTTTTCACTAAAGAAAACCGCTGGCAACAAAAGGGAGTACACCCCTAAGTGAAAATGTCCAAAACGGGCCGAATTAGCCATTTACCCTCCCCGGTGTCATGTGACTCATTAGTGTTACAAGATCTCAGGTGTGAATGGGGAGCAGGTGTGTTAAATTTGGTGTTATCGCTCTCACTCTCTCATACTGGTCACTGGAAGTTCAACATGGCACCTCATGACAAAGGACTCTCTGAGGATCTGAAAAAAAGAATTGCTGCCCTACATAAAGATGGCCTAGGCTATAAGAAGATTGCCAAGAACCTGAAACTGAGCTGTAGCACATTGGCCAAGACAATACAGCGGTTTAACAGGACAGATTCCACTCAGAACAGGCCTCGCCTTGGTCAACCAAAGAAGTTGAGTGCACGTGTTCACCGTCATATCCAGAGGTTGTCTTTGGGAAATAGACGTATGAGTGCTGTCAGCATTGCTGCAGAGGTTGAAGGGTCGGGAGTCAGCTTGTAAGTGCTCAGACCATACACCGCATGCTGCATCAAGTTGGTCTGCATGGCTGTCATCCCAGAAGGAAGCCTCTTCTAAAGATGATGTACAAGAAAACCCGCAAACAGTTTGCTGAAGACAAGCAGACTAAGGACATGGATTACTGGAACCATGTCCTGTGGTCTGATGAGACCAAGATAAACGTATTTGGTTCAGATGGTGTCAAGCGTGTGTGGTGGCAACCATGTGAGCAGTACAAAGACAAGTGTGTCTTGCCTACAATCAAGCATGGTGGTGGGAGTGTCATGGTCTGGGGCCGCATCAGTGCTGCTGGCACTGGGGAGCTACAGTTCATTGAGGGATCCATGAATGCCCACATGAACTGTGACATACTGAAGCAGAGAATGATCCCCTCCCTAAGGAGACTGGGCTGCAGGGCAGTATTCCAACATAATGACCCCCAAACACACCTCCAAGATGACCACTGCCTCGCTAAAGAAGGAGCAAAGGCGATGGACTGGCCAAGCATGTCTCCAGACCTAAATCCTATTAAACATCTGTGGGGCATCCTCAAATGGACGGTGGAGGAGCACAAGGTCTCTAACACCCACCAGCTCTGTGATGTCGTCATGGAGGAGTGGAAGAGGAACCCAATGGCAAGCTGTGAAGCTCTGGTGAACTCCATGCCCAAGAGGGTTATGGCAGGGCTGGAAAATAATGGTGGCCACACAAAATATTGACACTTTGGGCCCAATTTGGACATTTTGATTTAGGGGTGAACTCACTTTTGTTGCTGGGGGTTTAGACATTAATGGCTGTGTGTTGCGTTATTTTGAGGGGACAGAAAATTTACACTGTTATACAAACTGTGCACTCACTACTATACATTGTAGCAACGTGTAATTTCTTCAGTGTTGTCACATGAAAATATATAATACAATATTTACAAAATGTAAGGGGTGTACTTACCTTTGTGAGATACTGTATAAAAAATAATATGCAAAATGGTTGGGAAGCTTCAGAATGGCAAAGATGTTTTTATTACAAATTATGTGAGCGGACTGCAGTTCCTCTTTAAGTGGTTAAAGGGAGAGAAACATTTCAGATGAAAACAAGAGCCTACCAACGCAGGCCTTTAATTGGGAAAGAAACTCTTCTGCACTCCTTTTTATCCAGCTTTACTTTGTTACTGGGGCTGGACTTTCTTGGACTTGATGCCCAAGCTCCACTGATTGCAATGCCCCTTGTGCAGTCTCATTGGAATGGTAATTGGCAAGGCTTAGCAACAAAGACAAAGCAAGTCAATCCCCAGTAACAAAGTGAAACCAAATCAGAGAGGGGCCCCTTGTGATATCTTAACCACTTGCTGACTGTTCTATAGCAGTTTTACTGCTACAGGGCGTCAGCTGTGCACAGAATCATGTATATATACGTGATCCTGCACTTCTAGGTAGTGGGTGCAAATGCGCGCCAGCTCACTTCCGCTGTGATTATACTGAATGTCTGCCTGCACCAGCTAATCATTCTGCACAGTTGTCTGCCTATGTAAACAAGGCAGATTGCCGTTCTAAAAGGTGAGAAGGCGTGGATCCTGTGTCTCTGCAAAGCAGGGACTAGGATGCATGTCTTCCCCTAGTAAAAGCACCTCCCACACTGTACTAAATCACAGGCTAGGCACACAGTTAACCCTTTGATCACCCCTGATGTTACTCCCTTCCCAGCCAGTGTCATTAGTAAAGTGACAGTGCATATTTTTAGCACTCTTCACTGTATTAGTGGCACTGGTCCCCAAAAAATTACAAAAGTGTTAGTTAATGTCAGAATGTCCGCCGCAATATTGAAGTCCCACTATAAGTCACTGATCACCGCCATTACTAGTAAAAAATAAATATAAAAATGAATAAAAATATCCTATAGTTTGTAGACGCTATACCTTTTGCACAAACCAATCCATATACGCTTATTGGGATTTTTTTCCCCAAAAATATGCAGCAGAATACAATTTGGCCTAAATTTATAAATAAACTAGGTTTTTTAAAAATTGTTTTCTAGATATATTTTATAGCAGAAAGTAAAAAATATTGTTTTTTTTCTCATTATTGTCTGTCTTTTTTTGTTTATAGTGCAAAAAAAAAAAAAAAAAAAGCAGAGGTGATCAAATACCACCAAAAGAAAGATCTATTTGTGGGAAAAGAGGGACATACATTTTATTTGGGTACAGCGTCGCACGTCTGTCAGTTAAAGTAATGCAGTGCAGTATCATAAAAAAATGGTGTGGTCATTAAGGGGGGGTAAACCTTCCAGTGGTCAAGTGGTTAAAACAAACCTCCAGGACAATAAAAAAAAGTGGAGTGGAGTGGAGCTCCCCATGTTCTGCAAGGATTAAAATCTTGATTTGTTAAGGTGGTCAGAAGAAACAACTATTCTTACCTTATTCCTCACTCGTGGGAACCTGACACTCTTTCCTGTTCTGCAACCGGGGGAGCAGCAAATAGAAAAAGATTCGGCAGACCGGTCCTACAGCTGGGGGGAAGACTGCAGGAGTGATGAATAAGGTAAGTATACTTACTTTTCATTTTCCCCATAGACAAAAGAAGCATTTGAGAACGTCAATCGACGAAACATGTCAGGTGACCGGCTGTACGTACGCTAATCCCCACCCCATTTCCGGCTCTCTCCAAGCGGCTTGGCGTGACACATCTCTGCACTCCATACAGGAAGCGAGCGGTTCTTCCTCTACATGAGTGAGTGGCACAAGCTGGAGACGTTCGGATGTACTAGGAGGGATACATATTAGTTTTTCTTTTTAACAAAAACCCGCAATTGCAACATTGTTACCTGAACTTGCTTTTATCCGTGTATTTGGAAATTTGGTTATTTTTTATTATGAATTTGGAATAAAACAAACAGAAGTTTTTACATATTACGCTATGGGAGCCTCTTTTTGCTCTTTTCCCTAACAACTGGACGGATGCACGCCCCACAACGAGGAACATCAGTGGATTATAAAGATAGGCATTTCACCCCTGCAGGGGTAATGCCCTCTGGTAAGGAGGGGTCCAAAGGGGAGCACGTGTGATCAACACTTCTGCCTCACAATTGTGTTATGAATTAGTTTGCACAGGAAACCACCTATGAGCACTGAACACTTTATATTGTATGAAGATTATATCAACTCATTTATGCAAAGAAAATAAGGATACCTGGGACTTGTGATATATGAACTGTATTTTATGCATATGGAAAGACATGAACTTTTGAATCCCACAGAACTTTTAAACATAGCAGCTCACCACTAATGAGACTCAGGTTGATTCAATGGTATTTCTTGGAAGTTGTAAGGTGTATGCAATTGCACAGTTGCACATACAGATTTATTTTTTATTTTACATATACCTTTATTATTAAGTTTATGGAATATTGAAATACACAGGAAGACACAGTAGCACTTTTGCACTTTATTAAAACTGGTTTCAGACACAACTTTTCCAAAAAATGTTAGCCTATATTAACACACCTTACTAGCACTTTACCTAACATATACTTTATATACACGCTCAGATAGCGCCACATCCAACCTCACATACTGAAAAGAAGCATTGTATCCCTGTACTTAAAGAGTCATTTTTTACTACTACCAGAGTTCAACTTTAAGCAAGCAGTACTTTTACTTCAAAACTTAAAAATGCAGCACAGGTTCAAACTCCAGGCAGTTCACGCGCTCTCTCCCTCCCACACCTGCCAGATGCTTATTTTTTATCTTATAAAGTAAACTTACTTACTATATACTCACCATGCCCCCCCCCATCCAGGTTCTTCAGTGATGTTGCCTGTTGGGAGCACTAGTCTAGCACCCCAGATGCTCCTAAAACGCCTGGTTCCTTTCACTCACCTGGGGACCTGTGTCTGTCTTCTTCTGAATCCTTAGATGACCCCTCCACTGGACAGCCAAGAGAATGCAGTCACCCCAAAAAGGGACCCACAAGGAAGTAAACAAAGAGTAGAGAGTGCTAGAGAATCACATGGCAACACCTTTGGTAAATGAAAAGGGCATTTAGAAAGGTTTTTTTTTTTATGCCAGCAATCAGTGATAGGGATTTGTTAGGGAGGGGTGGGAGTAGGGTTGATTTTATCCCAGAATTGGGCCTGAAAGACTTACTGCCCAGCAACAAATGTACAGTTTTGGAGCAGAAAGACAGTCAGTGAGTAAGTTATTTTACCGAGACTGGAAAAACACAATACTTTCCATTGCATTTCACTGACTGCAGAATATGGGCATGCTGATTTATGTGTAACGGGGCATAGATAAGAGGGGTTATAAGAGGGCCCAATCCCCATCCCCCCAAAGTGTCCATGGTACCACATCTAGCACTGACACTAGGTGTGCACCCCAGGCTCTGTAGCCACCATTCTTTTTGCCTGTCAGAACTAAGAGACAGGCAGCAGCAGTTCAGAGCATGAGGGTCTATTTGGAGCAGAGATACGGCTCCTCTTTAACTCTGGTCCAATGACACAGCTAAGGGAGGACGTCATCTCACTAAGCTCACTCTGAACTGCCTGGTCTGTGAAATGGATTTCATGGAGGAAGGAGCTGCACTGGGGGCAGGGGGTCTTTACTTGGGGAAGCTGTACCTATGGAGGAGGGGAGATCTGTACTGGTGGAAGAAGACCTGTACTGGGAGGGAGCTGTACTGGTTGGGGGGTGGCATCTGTATTTGGGGGAGCTGTGCTGGTGGGAGAGAGATCTGCAATGGGTGAAGCCATACTGGTAGGGGAGGATCTGTACTGTGGGGGAGTTGTACTAGTGGGGGGATGGGATCTGTACTAGGGGGACCTGTACTGGTGAGGGATCTGTAATATGGGAGCTGTACTGGTGGGGGGATCTGTACTCGGTAAAGCTGTAATGGTGTGGGGTAGGAGGACATTTTTACTGTGGGGAGCAGTGCTGGTGGTGGGGAGATTTGTACTGTTGGGGGATCTGTTCTGGGGAGAGCTGTACTGGTGGGGGAAATCTATACTGGGGGAACCTGTACTGGTGGAGGAGAGATCTCTACTGGGGGTGTGGAGGAGCTGTACTGGTGTGGAGAGGGGGAAATGTATACTGGGGAGCTGTACTGGAGGGAGATATACTGATGGGGAAGATTTGTACTGGAGAGAGCTGTGTTGGTGATGGTAGGGATCTGTACCGGTAGGGGGTTTCTGTATTGGAGGAGCTGGGAACTGTACTGGTGTAGGGGGGTCTGAATTGGTGGGAGCTGTACTGGGTGGGGGGGGGGGGGGACTGAGGAGCTGTAATGGGGGGTATGTACTGGGGGGGCTTTATTGGAAAGAGAGATCTGTACGGGGGGAGGGGATCTCTATAGTGGGAAGGAGATCTGTACTGGGGGACAGGGAGGGCAGGAGGGTTTAGGTTGGTTTGGAAGGGAGGTTATTTTTTGTTGTATTCTACTGACCTGTGCATTATGCACTCCTAGCTCCTGTTAGACTCTTGTGGAAGGGTAAATAAAGAATATTTTTGGGGGGGGGGTACAAGGACTGTGCCAAATGTTACACTTTTCACAGTGAGTAGGCTCAAGTTTTAAGCCCCTTTCAATTTGCCATGGTGTGCTGTGCGCACCACCTATTTTGTTTTATTAAGAAGAGTGCCTAAGAATGAACCCCCCCAGGAAAGAAAATATCTACAGGCATGTCCTGTGACTCATCTTGTATTCAATACTAGTTGCTGGCTGTTTTGCTGACCATCTAGCTTTAATATTTTCTGACTCACGGACCCAGGACAAATATGCAAATCAGGAAAGTCAGAGACAATTGAGAAATATTGATCTGCATATTCATTCTCGGTCAGAGGCACAAAGTATTGAAGCCAGATGGTTAGCATGACAGCCAGAAACCAGCATTTGCAGAATTAAAGTCAATAAAGGCAGACTCTATATCTATCCAGAAACGTTTCATTTAACATTATCTACAACAATTGTGTGCCATGACAGTAATTATTACCAGTCCACTGTTTCGTTATGGAAGGTGGGAAGTATATAATATTCTTTCTGATACTATAATGAAAAATCTCAAAAGATGTTCCAGTAAAATGTTCCCGAAAATAATATCTATCCCTGCATGACAAAACAACAACAATTATTATTTTCTATATGTGAATGGTTCCATCCACTGACAGCGCACCATAAAAACTAGGCTTGTTATTTCCACTTCAACAGGGAGGTCATTATCAATTACACCCCTCACTTCCTCAGTACAGTCTGCCTATTTTCTTGCTGTGAAAATTTGCATGGAGATTGGAATCCTGCTGGTTCTATAAGAATCACATCATATATGTTAGAAATAATAACATGTAAAACATACATCAAAGCAAAACAGTGGTTTTGACAGGAGCCTACACACAGACAATGTGGCTCCTGACTGAGAGAACGCTCACCAACAATGGAGGGCGTGCAAATGATAGGGGCCCTGGTACATTTATGGCCACTACAATCTGCAAAACACCGCAGAGCAGTCATGTTTATATTCTGGCTCTGTGACAACCTCCAATACCTAACCTAAGGAGAATTTTGATATTTTATTAATGACAGCTGCAGCACCCTGTTGTGTCTACAGGACAGGGAATGAAGGGAAGTCCCCCCAATGTGTTTGATACAAGCAGGAAAAATGAGTGACCTCAGTGGTCTTCACGTCTTCCCTCTACAACTAAGGTAGCTGGGCTGCTTCACCCAGACAGATTTTACATGAAGAAGTGTGTTTTTATCTGAGGTCTATCTGCCATCATCACTGCATCTGCACAGCTGCTGGTAATCCTGATACGTCTCTACAATTGTGAGGGCATGCAGTTATTGTTGATCTCAATGCAAATACATCTAATCTCTAAAATTGTATACAATATTTAACATATTGAAACAATTTCAAAAGTAGCCTTTCAAATTGCAATATTTTTTTAAATCTACAACACGAATGAAAATAATCCCTGGTGATCCTGCCATGAAGGTCATTTAGAAATGTTTTGCTATGGGGTAATAATGCTCTATTCCTGTTTCCCAATAGCTCACCTGCATTGTCATCCTATCACATGGACTTTCAATGGAGGCTACAAGTGGTTGTTTCAGCACACATCATGTAGGTACACCGATCAGCTATAACATTATGACCACTGACAGGTAAAGGGAATATCTCGTTACAATTGCATCTGAAAATTGGTGGGGTATATTACGCAGCAAGTGAATATGCAGTCCATGAAGTTGACGTGGTGAAAGCAGAAAAAAGTGGGCATCGCAGTTTGTTGTGTGTGGGGCTGTGAAGCCCATGGTGACCCATGTCTACAGCCAAAAGCTTCTACAATGGTCACATGAACATCAGAACTGGACTACAGAGCAATGGAAGAAGGTAACCTGGTCTGATGAATCATGTTTTCTTTTGCATCATGTGGATGGCTGGGTGCGCATGTGTCACTTACCTGGAGAAGAGATGGCACCAGGATGCAGTATAAGAAGGCAAGTTGACAGAGGCAGTGTGATGCTTTGGGCAATGTTTTGCTGGGAAACCTTGGGTCCTGCCATTCATGTGGATGTTACTTTGGTGCCCATGCCTCAATGAGTCAGGGCTGTTTTAGCAAAAGGGGTCCATACTTAATATTAGGTGGGTGGTCATAATGTTATGGCTAATAGTGTATGTTCTACTGTTGTCACCATCAGCAAACCTATTGATGCATGGAGATTTTGACATGTTTCCACCTCTTTTAGTCCAGGGGATCCCACAGGTATGGAACATAAATACTTAGATTGGTCCAAGCTGGACCAATTCAACTTTGTAAAGATTGCCTTACCCTTAAAGCTAGAATCTATGATAATACCCAGGTGCCTCCCCAGTTGTACCTCTTCTAGATTGTATGGAGTATGCATGTGTAGCACCCTCCTAGATAGGTGCTAAGGTTATGTAAATTACTTTTGGCTCACTGTATCCAGTGGAGCTGCTGTTTTGTTGTTAGGTAAATGTAATGTTTCTCACTGTAATCAGTGGAGCTATATTGATCATTCTGCTCTGTTCAGTGTTTCACGTGCTGCAAGTTTGATTGCTCTCTCCCCTTTCTGCCGAACTGTGGATCTCTCTAGAACATAGGTGTGGAGCAAAGCAAATAAGCAGCATGAAAATTAATACAGCTCAATCCCTGGGAGGGTGGCCCAGATGGCTGCTGGGAATCTGTATAAATACTCTGAGACAAAGAACTTCCAGGTCTTCTCTTGTAGGAGAGGAACGCAGCCTAAGGTGCCTCCCTTAGGCAGTCCTGCCATGTGCTTTCTGTTCGTGATGCCTCAGGTGGGTGATCTGAGGGCCTGCTTTGCTGAAAGCTACCGAGAGCTGACTGAGGGATTGTTGTCTGAAGATCAAGTCTGGTATTACAGGAAAAGTGTGTCGTGTGGATGTTGGAAGGTGGCAACCAACTTTCATAGGACATTTTGTGAGTACAGACTGTTGTGCTTGTGAGAGATCTTAGACACTGTGGGCTGCTGCCACCCCCCAGCTGTATGTGTGTAAGATTCTGTTTTGGGTGTCAGACTTTTTTTTTAACTGCCTCTAAACTCCACTGTATGTTATCCTATGTGTTCATGCACACATAGGCTTTTATTAGCATGTTTTGGTAGGAGAGTGTCAGAAAGAAAAAACCTCTGCCAGCCCATTCAGGAGCAGCAGTGTTTTGGTAGAAAAAAATGCTGATAGCTCCTAAACTCTACTAAACTCTTTTAACCACTTGCCGACCCCAGTCTGACGGTGACAGAGTGGCTCGATATCGCGATATCCCTCACTGTGAGCGTGCTTGCGCTGTGTTTGGGGGGGGTCAGGGAGCGGGTAGGGCGGACTCGATCACCGCCGGCTACCCGCGATGCCCCCCCCCTGCAGTGAAAGAACGGAGGTCCGTGTATATGGAAGCCGTGATCACTCCCTTCCCCCAGCCAGGCCAGCCCACATACAGTTAGAACACGCTCAGGGAACACAGTTAACCATTAGAGCGCCCCCTCCAGGTTTACCCCTTCACTGCCAATGGCATTTACACAGTAATCAGTGCATTTTTATAGCACTGATCACTGTATAAATGTCAATGGTCCCAAAAAAGTGTCCGACGTGTCAGCTGCAATATTGCAGTACCGCTAAAAATTGCACATCACCGCCATTACTAGTAAAAAAAATAAAATAATAAAAACCCCACAAATGAATTCTCATCATCCATAAACACTGCAACTTTTGCGCAAACCAATCAATAAACGCCAATTGTGATTTTTTTTACCAAAAATAGGAGGAAGAATATAAATCGGCCAAAACCGATGGAAAAAAATGTTTTTTATATATATTTTTTTGATTGTACTTTAGCAAAAAGTAAGAAATGTGGGTTTTTTTGCAAAATTGTTGCTCTTCTTTTGTTTATAGCGGTGAGCAGAAATAACGCAGAGGGGATCAAATACCACCAAAAAAAGCTCTATTTGTGGGGAAAAAAGGACGCAAATTTTGTTTGGGTACAACATCGCACAGCCGTGCAATTGTCAGTTAAAGCGACGTAGTGCCGAATCGCAAAAAGTGCTCTGGTCCTAAAGTGGGAAATCCTTCTGGGGCTGCAGTTGTTAAATGCAGGGTTCCCAGCTGACAGCCGAATGTAAAAAAACATTGCCAGTAATAAAAAAAATGTGAGCAAAGCAGTGTGGGAGTGCCCTTCATCCATACCAGGCCCTTTGAGTCTGGTATGGATTTTAAGGGGAATGCCATGCCAATATTTTTTTTTTAAATGGCGTGGGGTCCACCCCAGTCCATACCAGACCCTTAGGTCTGGTATGGATTTTGAGGGAAGCCCCCCTACCAATTTTTTTTTTAATGGAATGGGGTCCCCCCAAAATCCATACTTTTATCCAAACCAAACCCTTATCCAGGCATGTAGCCTGGTAGGCCAGCAAAGGGGAGGGAGGAGAGTGTGTCCCCCTTCCTGGACCATACCAGGCCACATGCCCTTAACATGGGGGGGTCCTTTGGAGCAGGTGGGGCTCTGCCCCCCAAAGCACCTTTTCCTCATGGTGATCCTGCCCCCCCCCCATGTGAATGAGTAGGGGTACCCCTACTCATTCACCAAAAAAGTGTAAAAAGTAAATAAAAACACAACACAAGTTTTTGACAAGTCCTTTATTAAAAAATAAGAAAATAAAAAAATGTTTCCCAGTGTAGATCCATCATCAATCACAATGCCTGCCACCACTGCCGACCTCAAATACAAACCTCCTGTCCCGACGAAGGCTCCCGCCATCTGGCAGCTCTTAAATAACTAAGGGGCAGTGCAACTCAGTGATGTTACCAGGTGGCACCGCCCTTGTTAAAGGAGGCTTCCAGATTCCGATGAGTCCCCCGCCCACAAACCCCCACAACCACTGGCCAGGGTTGTGGGGAAGAGGCCCATGTCCCCATCAACATAAGCACAAGATGCTTTGGGGGGCAGAGCCCCCGGCTCCAAAGCACCCACCCATATTGAGAGCATGTGGCCTGGTATACTTCAGGCAGGGTGCTTGCATGCCCCACCCCCCTTTCCTGGCCTGGCAGGCTGCATGCTCGGATAAGGGTCTGGTATGGATTTTAGGGGGCCCCATACCATTTTGTCTTTAAATTTTGGCATGGGGGTTCCCCTCAAAATCCATACCAGACCCAAAGGGCCTGGAATGGATTGGGGGGGCCCCCGTGCCATTTTTTTGCATTTTTTATTGCCGGAAATGTTTTTTTACAGCGCTGACAGCTGATGACTTGTTAAGAATGGCAGTGGCCCCGCTCCTTAACGGTGAAGCTACTAAACATAGCTTATACACTAAGCTAAACACTGCTAAACACAGGCAAAAAATGCTAAAACAGCATTTTTTGTCCAGGGTTTCTAAATCAGTTTTTAGCTTTTTAGGGTGCATGAAGTCAAAAGAGCACATTGGCTGGTGTCCTGAAGAGCTCAGTCTAATCTAATTCTCTTTGAAGGGACTCTGCTCTGATTGCTCAAAGAAGGAGGCATTTGTGCTTTTAGCTACTACAACTTCAAAGCCAAGTCAACAATCTGCTTTTGCAAGAACGCTTGCTTCAGTTCTATAGAAGGAAGTTTGCTGTCCTCATCTTGTACATAGTTATTTTTGGAGTATCACGCTCAATTACCCAACCATATCCAAGTTACTCCAAAAATAAAAACAGCATCCCCTGGGCTGCTTATTGAGCCAAAGAGTGACTGTGACCATATGCCTGGCTGTGGGGCAACCTTTGAGAAAAGAACCCTGGGCATATTTTCAGTGGCTCCTACGAAGGTACACATGTTTAAAGCTGTCAGCCGTACAACTTTACATTAACCGATATTAAACCTCAATTGACACATAGTTTACCATTCAAGCAGTGAATCCAGGTCAGCTTGTAATTGAGAGAAATCATGTAGGGACTTCACTACAAAGCTGAGTGTCATCTGCAAACAAGAAAATGGCCCTTTTAATACCTAAGTTTATATCATTGATGAATAGGTAAAAGCATAAGTTCTAATACTGAACCTTGATATGTACCATTACCAACCTTAGAACATTAAGAATATGAATCATTAATCATTACTCTCTGAATATGGTCTTTACCGCCAGTTTTCTATCCATTTACAGGCAACATATTCTAACATATTCTAAGCCTTTAGCTCGTAATTTACCCATTAGCTGCTTATGTGGTGTGAAGTCAAAGGCTTTAGCAAATGCCGAGTATGCTATATTCACAGTCAACCCTTAGTTTAAGTTTTTGCTTAAATCCCCATAATAGACAAGCAGATTTTTTCCACAACTTATGAATATCCTGAATACATGCTGACTATTGCTTATGATGTTGTTTTCTAGCAGATCTTGTATGTGGTCATTTATCAAACTCTCAAGTATCCTTCCAACTATAGAAGTTCAATTTACAGGCTTATAGTTTCTGGGTAAAGACCTTGATCCCTTTTTAAATATAGGTACCCCATTGGCCTTGTGCAATGGTTGCCAACTGTCCATAAATTTCCAGACAGTTTGTAAATATCGGCTGATTTACAGGCTGTCCACAAATGTCCCTTATGGACGGCAGCTGTCCGCAAAAAATATGGCAGCGGACTAACTTCGGAACTGCCCATGTGCAGCTTGGGCAGGCTCTGGCAGGCTTGGCGCTCACCGACTTTTTCACATAAACTGCACTGAGCTCTCTGTGCGACAGTGACATCAAAACTGGATGTTTCTTAAGTAACTGAGAACCACCTCCAGTCTATTCATCTGTCCCAGCACCACTGCCTTCAGACTGTGCAGGGTGTCATGACAGGGAGGTTTTAGTCTCTGTGCTTTGTCACCAGTGGAGAGGTTTATGTCTTTGTAGGAGGTCACTGGTGGTGGGGGTGTCACCGACAGAGGGTAATGTTGATGTGGTGTTAAACAGATTGTACTTTCCTTCCAGATTGTGTTCCTTCGAAACTCATCAGCCAGCAGAGGCCCTGATGTCTTCTCCTTTGCCATCTGGAGGCTGGCAGTTTCAGGACTGATTGCCACGATAAGGTGGCCTTTACAAGCAATATTTCTCCACGTTTGTGAGTCATTTTTATCAATAAATATAATGGGATAATGCACTAGGCTGGTGACCTTTTTTTCTTTATTTTTTTTTCTGTGACTATTAGAATATTTATTAGAATATCCCCTATCCTGGAGGGCAGTAAGGGCAGACAAATCTTCCCTTATAGACCACCCGGACATTTCACTTATGCGCAAGAGTGTTAGTTTGCTGTACACCTTACAGGTATTAAGTTTTCATTTCACAGCCTAAATTACTTGAGGGCCCCTTTTGTTTGGGGTTCTTTTGCCAGTAGGGGACATACAGGCAAACTCAGACCTACATGCCTGTCCATGTATCTACAGGCTTATATCCCCCTACTTGACCAACAAAAAATATAAGATGTGCCAGTTACTGGTTTGCGAACTTCCACATTTCATGCTGCTGGCAGGGAGTAACATAAGGCAGATCTAGGTAGTGTAGACAGGCACAGATCTAGGGTTACAGATAACAATACATATGATGTCCTTGTCAGTAAATATTTGATGCTGCATGGTTCTACATATAAAATGAAATTCCATTTTAGTGAGTTAACACAGAGCACTGTCTGCAATTCATATAATACTGGAGCTGGTGACGTCCAACATTGAGACATGCTGACAATATTCACTAAATAGTGACACCACTATACAAAGCCAAACAGCTTCATTTGCACCACTCAGCAAGGCTCAGCTTTCATTGTCTTGCCTGTAATGTGATTGATTAAAATAATGTAGAAGAAACAATGCTGTTCCGGAAAATGTGTATATTTCTTGCCAGATATTCAGCTTGTTCAGATGTTGACAAATGCAAGATTCATGATTTGAAAAATGTACTGACATCATTTTTTTCTTATTCCACTGGGGGATCTGGTTGTCAAATTGCACAATTTCAGCAGCAATTTCGCAAATACAAACATAACTGCAGTAATCTACAGTGGCCCTAGACTTGGGTTATACGGGGTAAAACAAATTACTTAAAGGGAATGTGATATACAGTATCTCACAAAAGTGAGTACACCCCTCACATTTTTGTAACTATTTTATTATATCTTTTCATGTGACAACACTAAAGAAATTACATTTTGCTACAAAGTAAAGTAGTGATTGTCCAGCTTGTATAACAGTGTAAATTTGCTGTCGCCTCAAAATAACTCAACACAGTCATTAATGTCTAAACGGCTGGAAACAAACGTGAATACACTCTTAAGTGAAAATGTCCAAATTGGGCCCAATAAGCCATTTTCCCTTCCCGTAGTCATGTGACTCATTAGTGTTACAAGGTCTCGGGTGTGAACGGGGAGCAGGTGTGTTAAATTTGGTGTTATCACTCTCACTCTCTCATACTGGTCACTGGAAGATCAACATGGCACCTCATGTCAAAGAACTCTCTGAGGATCTGAAAAAAAGAATTGTTGCTCTACATAAAGATGACCTAGGCTATAAGAAGATTGCCAAGACCTTGAAACTGAGCTGCAACATGGTGGGCAAGACCATACAGCGGTTTAACAGGGCAGGTTCCACTCAGAACAGGCCTCCCCATGGTCGACCTAAGAAGTTAAGTGCACATGCTCAGCATCATATGCAGAGGTTATCTTTGGGAAATAGACGTATGAGTGCTACCAGCATTGCTGCAGAGGTTGAAGGGGTAGGGGGGTCAGCCTGTCAGTGCTCAGACCATACGCCGCACACTGTATCAAATTGGTCTGCATGGATGTCATCCTAGAAGGAAGCCTCTTTTAAAGATGATGTACAAGAAAACCCGCAAACAGTTTGCTGAAGACAAACAGACTAAGGACATGGATTACTGGAACCATGTACTATGGTCTGATGAGACCAAGATAAACATATTTGGTTCAGATGGTGTCAAGCGTGTCTGGCAGCAACCAGGTGAGGAGTACAAACACAAGTGTATCTTGCCTACAGTCAGGTATGGTGGTGGGAGTGTCATGGTCTGGGGCTGCATGAGTACTGCCGGCACTGGGGAGCTACAGTTCATTGAGGGAACCATGAATGCCAACATGCTCTGTGACATACTGAAGCAGAGCATTATCCCCTCCCTTCAGAGTATTCCAACAAGAAAACGACCCAAACACACCTCCAAGACGACCACTGCCTTGCTAAAGAAGCTGAGGTTAAAGGTGATGGACTGGCCAATCATGTCTCCAGACCTAAACCCTATTGAGCATTTGTGAGGCATTTTCAAATGGAAGGTGGGAGGAGTGCAAAGTCTCTAACATCCAGCAGCTCCGTGATGTCGTCATGGAGGAGTAGAAGAGGACTCCAGTGGCAACCTGTTAAGCTCCGGTGTACTGCAGACCCAAGAGGGTTAAGGCAGTGCTGGAAAATAATGGTGGCCACACAAAATATTGACACTTTGGGACCAATTTGGACATTTTCACTTAGGGGTATACTCACTTTTGTTGCAAGTGGTTTAGACATTAGTGGTTGTGTGTTGAGTTATTTTGAGGGGACAGAAAATTTACACAGCATACAAGCTGTACACTCACTACTTTACAAAGTGTCATTTCTTCAGTGTTGTCATACGAAAATATATAATAAAATATTTACAAAAATGTGAGGGGTGTACTCACTTTTGTGAGAAACTGAACAGTGAGATACTGTACAGTTTTATGATATCTTTTCATGTGACAACACTGAAGAAATGACACTTTGCTACAATGTAAAGTAGTGAGCATACAGCTTGTATAACAGTGTAAATTTTCTGTCCCCTGAAAATAACTCAACACACAGCCATTAATGTCTAAACCGATGGCAACAAAAGTGAGTACATCCCTAAGTGAAAAATGTCCAAATTGGGCCCAAAGTGTTAATATTTTGTGTGGCCACCATTACTTTCCAGCACTGCCTTAACCCTCTTGGGCATGGAGTTCACCAGAGCTTCACAAGTTGCCACTAGAGTCCTCCTCCACTTTTCCATGATGACATCATGGAGCTGGTGGACCTTGCGCTCCTCCACCCTCCGTTTGAGGATGCTCCACAGATGCTCAATAGGGTTTAGGTCTGGAGACATGCTTGGTCAGTCCTTCACCTTTACCCTCAGCTTCTTTAGCAAGGCAGTGGTCTTCTTGGAGGTGTGTTTGGGTCATTATCATGTTGGAATACTGCCCTGAGGCCCAGTCTCCAAAGGGAAGGGATCATGCTCTGCTTTAGTATGTCACAGTACATGTTATCATTCATGGTTCCCTCAATGAACTGTAGCTCCTCAGTGCCGGCAGCACTCATGCAGCCCCAGACCATGACACTCCCACCACCATGCTTGACTGTAGGCAAGACACACTTGTCTTTGTACTCCTCACCTGGTTGCCACCACACATGCTTGATACCATCTGAACCAAATATCTTGGTCTCATCAGACCACAGGACATGGTTCCAGTAATCCATATCCTTAGTGTGCTTGTCTTCAGCAAACTGTTTGCGGGCTTTCTTGTGCATCATCTTAAGAAGAGGCTTCCTTCTGGGAACGACAGACATGCAGACCAATTTGATGCAGTGTGCTGCGTATGGTCTGAGCACTGACATGCTAACCCCCCCACCCCTTCAACCTCTTCAGCAATGCTGACAGTACTCATATATCTATTTGCCAAAGACAACCTCTTGATATGATGCTGAGCATGTGCACTCAACTTTTTTGGTCGACCATGGCAAGGCCTGTTCTGAGTGGAACCTGCCTGTTAATCCGCTATATGGTCTTGGCCACCATGCTGCAGCTCAGCTTCAGGATCTTGGCAATCTTCTTATAGCCTAGGCCATCTTTATGTAGAGCAACAACTCTTTTTTTCAGATCCTCAGAGAATTCTTTGCAATGAGGTGTCATGTTGAACTTCTAGTGACCAGTATGAGAGAGAGAGTGATAACACCAAATTTAACACACCTGATCCCCATTCACACCTGAGACCTTGTAATACTAATGAGTCACATGACACAGGGGAGGGAAAATGGCTAATTGGGCCCAATTTGGACATTTTCACTTAGGAGTGTACTCACTTTTGTTGCCAGCGGTTTAGACATTAATGGCTGTGTGTTGAGTTATTTTGAGGGGGCAGCTAATTCACACTGTTATACAAGCTGTACACTCACTACTTTACTTAGTAGCAAAATGTAATTTCTTCAGTGTTGTCACATGAAAAGATATAATAAAATATTTACAAAAATGTGAGGGGTGTACTCACTTTTGTGAGATACTGTATATATATATAATATGAAATATTGTAAAAAGTAAATATGAATTTTGGCAATAATTTGTGTGCACCTTTTAAGCCAGCAGGTGGTAAAACCTTAGCTTAAGCTGAAATTTACATATATAAGTGAAATAATCAATGCCGTAACTTCTCCCTCTAATGCAGTGGTTCTCAACCTCAGTCCTCAAGTACCCCCAACGGGCCATGTTTTCAGGTTTTCCTTTACTCTGCACAGACAGGTGCTTCAAATCAATATCAATGACATGGTATTGATAAGAGCTATTTTATCTAAGGGAAGTTCCCAAAACATGGCCCGTTGGGGTTCTTGAGGACTGAGGTTGAGAACCACTGCTCTACTGAATATCTAAGTTGCAGCTTTTAAAGGAGAAGTATGGCCAACGCTATTTTCATTGTAGTTCTCCTGGGGATCACAGGAGTGCAGTCTGTTCTGCACTCCTGTGACCCGTGTTCAACCAGTGTCAGCGGGCTAAAGCCCATTGTCGGCTGATGTTGCAGAGCCAGTCCAGGCTCTGAAAAGATCACAACCATACGGTTGGAATCTACCCAGATGCCTGGACCAGCAGCTTGCTCAACCTCTCAATGAGCTGCTCAGAGCCTGAGCCAGTAACTCCCGCCCCATCCACAGGGGCAGAGCAGAGAGCCTGTGATTGAGAATCACCAGCTCTCTGTAGCCTGAAGACTGAGAACTGAGCAATGAGAGGTATTTGATCTCTCAGTTCTCAGTCCTAGAGCCGGGGGGGGGGGGGGGGG
>BLSH010310864.1:229776-245297 GCA_018402905.1 Glandirana rugosa
AGACTGAGAACTGAGCAATGAGGGGTGTTTGATCTCTCAGTTCTCAGTCTTAGAGCCGGGGGGGACAGTGAGGTATAAATGTTGAGCATAATTGTTTATTTTTTTTAAAAAAGCTGAACTTCTCCCAACAGCTCTGGGACTTAATTCATTCAGATCTATGTGGTCCTGTAAAAGTACAGTAAGAAAATGGAGTACAATAGGCGGCAATGGCCACCTGCATCCTATAGACTTCACATGAAGCTTTCTCAGGATGGGATTAAGATTTGGTGGTGTGGGCAGCAGGAATAGTGACTGTGGGGTTGCTTTGACCATACCTGTGAAAGAAGCTTCCAAGTTTTTTTGCCAAAGCTTAATTGAACAAGCTGAAGTTAGAAGCTGATTGGCTACCATGCTCAGCTGCACCAGATTTTGCACTCTCCAGTTTTAGTAAATCAAACCCCCTATGTACACACTGCTTTTACAGGTATGGTTTACATTTTAACATTTAGTATATCAACAGGGTCATTTTAAAGTCCAACTCTAGCCAAAAAGATGGTGATGGCCAGGCAATGCTGAAAATAAACTGTTAGGTGTGTTAATTAAATATTAACCACCTAAGGACCGCCCCACGTACATATAATGTGGCAGGGCTGCCATTAAGCGCGAAATCACGTACCTGTACATGATTACTTCTTCTGGATCTGGGGTGTGCGCCACTAGTGACCCACTCCCACTGTGATTGGACACAATGGGAGCCATACAGCGGGTCCGGCGGACCCGATGTCCGCCAGGACCCGCTGATCATTCCTGAGGCAGACAGAACAGTGATCTACCTATGTAAACAAGGCAGTTTGCTGTTCTGTGGCAGGAGAAGACAGAGATCTTGCGTTTCTGCTAAGCAGGAACACGGATCTTTGTCTTCTTACAGTACAAGCACCCCCCCACACAGTTAGAAAGCACCCCCCTAGGGACACATTTAACCCTTTGCCCGCCCCTGATGTTAATCCCTTCCCTGCCAGTGTCATTAGACGGTGCATATTTTTTAGCACTGATCACTGTGTTAGTGTCACAGGTCCCCCAAAAAGTGTCCAATTCATCAGCTGCAATGTCGCAGTCCCGCTAAAAGTCGCTGATCGCCGCAATTACTGGTTAGAAAAAAAAATCAATAAAAATTCCATAAAAATATCCCATAGTTTGTAGATGCTATAACTTTTGCGCAAACCAATCAATATAAGCTTATTGGGATTGTTTTACCAAAAATATGTAGCAGAATACATATTGGCCTAAACTGATGAAGAAATTAGATTTTTTTAATTATTTTATTGGGTATGTTTTATAGCAGAAAGTAAAAAATATTGTTTTGTTTTTTTTTTAAATTGTCTGTCTTTATTTGTTTATAGCGCAAAGAACAAAAGCTGCAGAGGTGATCAAATACCACCAAAAGAAACCTCTATTTGCGGGGAAAAAAAGGATATAAATGTTATTTGGGTACAACATTGCACGACCGCACAATTGTCAGTTAAACTAATGCAGTGTCGTATCGCAAAAAAGGGCCTGGTCATGAAGGGAGGTAAATCTTCCGGAGGTCAAGTGGTTAATATCTGTAAATGTTTAGATTTTGCCCTTTATTACCAAATTTTCATAAGAATGGAAAATCTTTTAAAAATGTAATCCTGGGTTACAGAGCTGTATGATGTGTTGTCTCTATAGAAAATATACATCTTATCTTATGCAGGCGATGTGTAAGATGGTTTCTTGAGAGAATCACTCAATCCACTTTTATTAAAAGCATCCTTGCATGATTTTTTTATCACTTAACTCCCACACACGGCTTTTATTTCATAAAGACACGAACTGTGGTCTATTTTAATCAATCCATTCTAATAATAAAGGGATTAACTGTGTACGAAATGAAGCATACTCTAATGGAGTAGCTAATGCAATAGTTAAATAGATTGCAGAGCTAGCATTACTGCAAAGGCACTTAATGTTCATAACTACCGGACTCTATTGCATTCAAGTGAATCACTTTATTTCCACAAAATGAAACAATAGCCTTGATCTTTTATATCGCAGAATTTTATTTCACACATTGAAACTTTACATCTATTCAAGTGAAAAAGGTTGCTGGGTGTTAAAGGCAAACTCAGTCCAATAATAAGCATTGTGGTGGACGTGTAGCTTATGCAGTTTCTGCAGTGTATACTGCTGTATAGTGGCTAAGGTAGAATTGTTGTCCCCGATCACTTACAAATTACCCACTAGGCCATCCCAAGCAATTCTCTTGACATACCTGCCAATAATCAGTTAAAAAAAATTTTGGAGCCAAAGCAGCCATAGCAGCCTTTTATTAAAAAAAAAAAAATTAACAATTCTGCCTGGTAGAGTACAGGATGTCATGTCATCTGTGCCCAGTCTTGCCACAACGAGTTAATCCAGCTCTAAGCAATCCTCTTATTTTTTTTCAGTAGAAAAAAAAACAGACACAGAGAAATATGTGACGGTTTATTCCCCCATGTTGTGACTGACAGCTCATTTCCTTATCTCATGCACCAGAATACAGAGCTTCTCAACACCCCCTCCTTTCTTCTCCTGCTCTCCCAGGATTGGCTGTCTCACAACTCAGCATGATTGGGCATGCTGAAGTAATGTGGTGCCTTTCCTGAGTTTTGACAGGATGTTTCTCAAAACTCAGGAATAGGAGAGTGTAGAGGTGGGTGGGGAATCTTGTGACATCACGACTCCACCCACCGAGCTCCAGCAAAGAAACCCACCTACTAATTCCAGAGTTTTGTGGGGCTGCTACTGCTGAAGGGGGTGACATTTGCAAGGTAGGGATACATGCAGGAGGCTTGCATGTATATATACAGTAATACTGTTCCATTAGTTTATGGGTGAGTGGTGAGTTTACATCTACTTTAACATACTACAAATAGCAGAGGGTAAATAATGCACATTTATTATAAGAAAAACATATTGGCAACTCATATGTAAACACTCGCTTATCATAATGTACTAGAGATTGTTCAATTTTCTAGAGGTGCCTCACAGTATGTTTGGAGACCAATGAGAGCTCATCCTGGAAATTCCATAAGGACTGTATGAACTTTTTGCTGAACTGTATATGCTGTAAATGAATCCATTCTACCCTTTTTTTATGAACCCATATCCTATTTTTATTAACATACTTCATAACAAGAATATCACAACATTCCTTTACCATTTGACCTCCAGAAGGTTTTACCCCCTTCATGACCAGTGCGTTTATTGCTATTCAGCACTGTGCTACTTTAACTGGCAACTGATCAGTGACACTGTACCCAAATAAAACCCAGAAGTTAGTTGTAGTGTAACTGTATGTCGATTGGCCTGCAGCTGCCGTCCACCCTCAGTAAATGTACTGAGGGCGGGCGGCAAGTAGTTAAAACTGAATCATATTAAAGGTTGGAGATCTTTGAAGGCATTAAACACATATTATCTTTTGTAACTGTGGAGCCATTTAAATACAATATGTCCCAACCCGCAACACACCAGCCTTGGGACAATATCCCAACTAGTAGCAGAGACTTCCATGTCCTAACTTTCCAGTTAACCCACCTTGACCAGAATGTACCAGAGGATGCCTTACCAAGCCAGAGTTCCTTCTCCATCAGTTGACCACCACCTGATTTTCCAGCTACCCACCCCTTCCTATCCTCTACGAAGTCCCTCCTGGACCTGCACATTAACCAATCAGGTAAGTGAGGTCTAATCTCTCTTTACCTAGCCATAAATGTCTTACACTTATTTTTTTTTTTTTGCTTCAGGCCTATTTTTGTTCCAGTCGAGATGAGAACATTGTGCTACCATCTCATGTCTGTGGTATCCACAGGAATCTCCAGCTGAATATAAGGTGGGGAATATGGCAGTTCAGTACCATCAGACTAGGATTAACTCACGAATCAGCAAATTCAGCAATAAACAGTACATATAAGCATTACATGCAATGCAAATAATAATACTATAAGTAGTCTAGAGTGCACTCAAGAAGAATGGCTAGGATATGGTAGAATTTTCCCCTGAGACGTACCTCTTAGCAATAAGTGATGGTCTCTGTGTAGCAGCTGTAAATGGACAGTCTTTAGTCTTAATTCTTTAGCTGGCTAGTGTTGGGGCCCAGTTATACCATTCATGCATGTGAGAACAGTCCCAGTCAAGCCTGCATGCAGCGATAAGGCTACTAGATGGATGTATGGTCAGTTCCTAAAGGGCTCAGTCTGTCTAGCTGCAGATAGTAAATCCCCACAGCAGCAGCTCACCAGTCCCAGCCATACTGCAGCTCACCATCTTGCCAAACACCGTGATTAGTCCACTTTCTGCTCTGCACCCAGGTGACTCTGGCTGTCGGCACATCTGAACTCAACACTCTCTCTCTACATCCAGAGAAAAAGCAGCTATTTCCTTCCTTCTGGCAATCTCCCTCTGGCAAATGCAATTCAATGGTCAATAAAAGTCCACGGTATGGCTCCTATTCTGAACTTATTGAGCTCTATTGAGCTCCTCGAATTCCCAGCTCCCCCTGCTGGCTAGAGGCAGACAGTGGGATGAATTAGCTTATCAGTTCAGTGATAGTGTAATGAGCTGCTGCAAGCTGTCATAGCTTGTTTATCATAGACAAGTGCTTGGCTACAATAACTTGGAGATTTGGAGGGTAAAAAACGTTTGAGTTAATGCATACTTGAATTCATTTTTTCAAACCAGAGTTTAGTATCACTTAATCTCAGAAAAGTACCTTCTATTCATCTGAGCCTCTTCCAAATGTCCAAATTCTTTTCTTTTGTTGCTGACTTCCTGTTAGAGGATGGCTATGTTTGTTCTCCTTGGCTCCACTGTATGGAGGAACATAGCCACCCTCTCTTGCTCAGAGATGGACTATGGACTATGTGTGCATAGAGTAGTGCTTGTTTCAAAAAAATGGAAGTGAGGGAAAAAAGGAGAGTTTGGGGAGGTCACAAAGACATCAAAAAGGTAGCAGAAAAACACGTTAAGAAACAATTTCATGAAAAATAGATTACAGTGCCATTAAGTAGTGCTGTGTTGGTGTACACCGAAAAAAGTAGAACATGTTGCATTTTTTAAGCAGCGCAGCATGTTCGCATGTGCTGTAATACATTGCTCAAACCCCTGAAGCTATCCCATTTCCTGGACAGCTTGGTCTACTTGTAAATCTGGAGAAAAATACAATAAAGATAAAAAAAGATATAAAAAAAAAAGGAATTGATATACTGAATACTATCATTACAGGTATTAGCCCCATACGGTTACCAGAATATAATAATTTTCACCATAGTAGTCCTTTAACAGCTTCATCTCCCATTTCTATAAATTCCTTATAGACCAGAGCAGTTTCTGTATTTCAGATATGGGGCTATTGATTCGGTAATAACATTGTCATTACTTGTGGTATTGAAGTTATATATATAAATATATACAGTATATTGTGTTTTTTTAACAGGACAGACAAGGCATTCATTTGGCAATGTTGTCTTGCAGAAATGATTGCATTTTCTACACAATCTGCAGGCAAACATATGTAACAAATTGTAAAAATATTTTTTTATAGGGCTGGTTCACACCTGAATCGCACAGTAACGCAGCCTGCATTCCTGTCTGATTCCTATGCGAGTCAGTGTGGAGCGATTTTGAGCCCATTCATTTGCATGGGCATAAATCACACTGGATCTCACCAAAAGTAGTGCAAAAATGCATGGCAACAGATTGCATTGTAATACAGTACCATGATATCCAGGCAAACACACTGCATCTGTGATCTGCGTTTGGGGTGTCGTTAGGAATATATTGACACCCACAGCAGATCGCAAACCCAGTGCATTTTAAATCAGATTTGGGAAACGCGCACGGAACACTGGGTTTCCAGCACTCCGTTCTGGTGTGAACGAGCCCTAAAGTTGGAGCAGTGAGCAACTAGTGTTTCTAAGAATGGAAAGGGAAAATTTTACACTACAGTGTGTTCAGTTTATAACAACACATGGAAAAGTTATTTGCACAAATAAAGTTAAAATAAAATTGAACCTAAAAACGCTGACTGGTCAAAATTTAATGACAAAATAGACCCTATTGGTCTCTTCTATCATAACTGCTGGTCTCTACCTGACAGTGTTAATGTACACTCAATTGTGCATGTGCATCGTGGGCGGATGTATGTTGCCGTGACGCGAACAAGCCTCCAGGAGGTTTGTTCGTGTCACGGCGACATACATCTGCCCACGATCTGACCCAGGGAATCGCACCAGGCTGGCACTGCAGACGGCTGACAACATCCCTCAAAAAATCATCTGTCTTACATGCTGGGTGCCAGGATGATAAGGCACCTTATAACGTGAGTAGTTTTATATGTTTTTAAACAATAAATACACGTGATTTACGGTACTGCACAATGAGGTCTTTCTATTCCTTCACACATACCATCTGATGAGGGGATACTAATTCAAGAGACGGAGGCCTACAGAGACCGGCAGGGGTCACCCCACAAACGCGTTCAGCCGTACTAGAGATAGTGGGTCATCTAACAGGGGTGAGTGTACATCCATGTGGGGCACCCAGTCTGAGCACGTCTATGGCACTTCTAATGCATATCATATAGGCACTGAACACCTTATCCACCTTTATTCTGGGACTGTGTATAAGGACTTTGTTACTAAAATGCTATAACTTAATTATAACTGTACCCAAATAAAACCCAGAAGTTAGTTGTAGCGTACCTGTATGTCGATTGGCCTGCAGCTGCCGTCCACCCTCAGTAAATGTACTGAGGGTGGGCGGCAAGTAGTTAAAACAGAATCATATCAGATCGTTGGAGATCTTTGAAGGCACTAAACACATATTATCTTTCGTATCTGTGGAACCATTTATGTACAATAGGTCCCAACCCGCAACACACCAGCCTTGGGACAATAGTCACAGAGACTTCCATGTCCCAACTTTCCAGTTAACCCACCTTGACCAGAATGCACCTGAGGATGCCTTACTGAGCCATTCCGAAAGAGGGCAGGTGGGTGGGAAGTTCCTTCTCCATCAGTTGACCGCCAACTGATTTTCCAGCTACCCCCCCCCCCTTCCTATCCTCTACAAAGTCCCTCCTGGACCAGAATACACCCGAGTGCGCCTTACCGAGCCAATCATCTGTCTCACATGCCGGGTGCCAGGATGATAAGGCACCTTATAATGTGAGTAGTTTTATATGTTTTTAAACAATAAATACATGTGATTTACGGTACTGGGCAATAAGGTCTTTCTATTCCTTCACACATATCAATCTGATGCTATAAAATGCTATAACTTAATTATATCTATTCATTTTATCATATGCAATTAACGCGGTGTAACCCTTCTATGATTCATTTGATTATTGTGTCACTTCTTAAAGGGGAACTAACCAAAAGAGTGAATCCAGGTGTGCCAGAGGGAATTGAAGCTGTTATTGGGGTTGAAAGGCAGAGTAACGGACTGAACATATTAAAGCATCTCCTACAGGGGTAGTGCTACACAAGGTAAAATCATAATGTGCTAGTATGCATCGCATGACTTGATGATGCTTGGGACCCACGGGTGCATACTGGTGACTAGTCCTTTGCCCTCCACTTTTTTGGGCACAGCTTATCCAGAGCCATTCCCTACCTCTGAAACCCCCTACTCCAGTGTGTCTGTTACTACTTGAAAACTCATCTTTTTCAGGGAAACTTATCCTCCACCTAAAAACTGTACTTTTACTTTCTCCATCAGCTTGTGCCTTTTGTAATACTGGCCCCACTCTTTAAATTGTAAGCTCAAGTGCATCTTAACCCTCTTGTATTGAATTGTATTGTAGCTGTGCCATCTCCCTTTTTAAAGCACTGTGCATGCAGCAATTTTGAGAACGAACTGCAACCAGATCACATGGCCATTTTGTACCATGCGATCAGGTGCATGCAAATGCACTGCATTTGTGACCTGCATTTGGGGTGTCATTAAGATTGTACTGACACCTGCTCCTGATTGCAAGGGTAGTGCGATTTGAATGTGGTGCAGAAAATGCAAACGGATCGTGGATTTCCCACTTCACATTCTAGTGTGAACCTAGGCTGCACAGAATGAGTCCTCTTTCACACTAGGTTCTTAGTAAGTTTTGCAGTTTGCAGAAACACACTACAGTCCATTTAACCTGGTTTCCTATGGTACACGTTCACATCTATGCGTTTTTCAGCCGGTGAATTTTTGGAAAGGGTCAGAGACTTTTGTTCCCACAGCAGATTGCATTTTGCATGTAATAGAATTCAACGGACCTGCACCAAAATTGCAAGTGTTGCGGTTTTTATGCATTTTTACAAATGTGTTTTGTGGTTTTTTTTGCGTACTATGTACCCCATACTCATTCACATGGGGGCGGGATCTGGGGGCCCCCTTGTTAAAGGGGGCTTCTAGATTCCGATAAGCCCCCTGCCCACAGACCCCCACAACCACCGGCCAGGGTTGCGGGGAAGAGGCCCGGGGGGGGGCAGGACCTGTGGCCTGGCATGGTTCAGGAAGGGAGGGTGATCGCTCGCCCCCTCCCTCCTCTGACCTGCTGGGCTGCATGCTCAGATAAGGGTCTGGTATGGATTTTGGGGGGGGGACACCAAGACATTTTTTTTTAATTGGAGTTCCCCTCAAAATCCATACAAGACCCGAAGGGGTGTTTTTCTGATTTTTTTTTTCTTTTTTACATTCACCTGTCAGCGAGGAACCCCGATGTCAGCTATTTACAGTTTGAACACAGCCCCACTGCTAGGGAGAATTTTCAATATCCTGGAGTTTGGCTTTAAGAAACTAATGTCCCAAATTTTGAAGATCTGGAAGTCTTGGCTTCAGTGTGACCATCTACTCCATACAGCTATCAGGTTCAGCTAACACTCACCTAGAAACTTCACTTGCTAGGAAGAATATTGGCCTCTTTACCACCACCCTTCCATTCCATTTCTGTTTTATTATAACATGCATCTTTTCTTTTCTGTTTCTGTATCCTGAAAAGACAACTTCAGCCAAGACAGTCAGGTTATCACCTAGTCATTCCAAAGCACATGATATTTTCACCAGCTGTCAAAGAAACATTTTTCTTGTCAGAACCCTCTCCTCTTCTAGCTGTGTAGCATCAGTAGCCCCAAAACACCTGCACCATATTGTGACAACTTGTTGATTCAGCTCTCTATTTTATTTTGCCCTATCTTTATTTGTGACAGTATAATATTCAATGGAGCCTCGCGCAGCCTAGTGCTGATGTCATCACCCTTGCTGGGTCAAGTGGAGCTTATGTTTTCCTGGCTTGTCTCTGTATATACTATATGGGTACCTTGCTTTTTTTACAATAGACAGCAGATTTCCAGGTTTAGAGAGAGGAGGGGGCACAATCTAAGTGTAATATAAAACATAATTTTTGGAATGAAAGAAAATTGGCAACTTACAAAAGTGGTTAAAAGAACTTGCTCATCAATAGGTTAGGGCCTCTGGTGGTAATCTTCAGCATAGCAGGACACCTTGGTACAAGCAAACACACTAGGTGGGCTGATAGGTAGCCTGTAGAGCCAGAGTAAGTGCAGTAAATTGCAGGTAATATTAGGTCTATGTAAATTAGCAACTCACATGGTACATAAGAAATGTCACTTTTTTTATATCACTAATGTAGCACCCTCGACTTAGGTAGGTGCTAGAGGTAGGATTTTTGGTGAGTGCAGGTGAATTTAGGCAGGCCTAGCTGAAAGCTAGGCCTGTTTGTTTTGATCTGTGTGGGCTGAAAGTGACTCATGGTAGCAGCTGGTGACTCACAGATGGTATCACTTCTTGGTTACCTCCCTCCGGCTTCTAGAAAGTGCTAGAAGAAGAGGAGGGGAAGAAAGGTGGGACTGCCTGGGGTATTCTAAGAAGCCCTGACCAATCCCCAACTTGGATTGGCAGGGGGCAGGCCTCCTTAAATACCCAGGGTCAGCCCAGCTGGAAAGGAGAGTTTGGGTTGAAAAATTTGAGATGGAATACTAGGCTGTCAGGGCCTTTGAGGGAGCTCCCCAGTCTGGGGGGGGGGGGGGGTGACCTTGGGCCCGGGGCTCGGGTGTAGGACAGAACCCTTTCAGGAAAGCATGAAGGATCCAGACAGGATACGCAGGAGGACAGCAGGAGCTAGTATTGCTGGGCAAGTCTTCAGGAGGGAACCACTGGTCGCAGCCAGGAGGGCTGGTGAGTGACATGTGCAGTAAGGAGGACTGTGGAGGCACACCTAAGAGGACTGGGAGTAAGCAGTCTGGGGTGGGTGCAGAGCCAGCCAGGAGGGCTGCAATGTCATGGGCAGCGGAGTTGGGCAGCTGCAGCCAGGAGGTTTGACAGTGCCCGAAGAGGGTTGACTGGGATCAGTAGTCCACCAACAGGACAGCTAGCAAAGGAACTTTTTCATTTCTCTGCTACACCATAGGGGCCCACAGTCCCTGCCTGCAAAAGGCATTTGCTAAGGCTTGTGAAGTGAGTGCCAGGCCTGAACTTTCAAATGCTAGCTGTGCCTGGGAAGTGCAGCAAGTAGTGTGCTGGAGGAAAAGAAGAGTGTATATACTAGAGTGTATATAAGTTGTCCCAACAAGAACTGTTCCGATTCTAAATCCCATATTTCCTATCCCCATCCAAGTTAAATTCCCCTATGGACTGTTCATTGCTTTGGAATGTCTGAGAGGTGAATGTCGGGCTGGGCAGGGTAAAGGGTGGACCACAATACTCAGCAGCTCCTATGTGGGTATTGCTACACTAATGTCAGCAGCTGGCTCTGGCATGTTGAACGGGGGTTTCTTCTGTAAACTTGCAGCCTTGTTGTTTGAGGAGGGCCAAAAAACAGCTGTGATGGAAGAAGCAGAAACCTGGTGCCCCCCGTCTTCTTGGCTCTACAGGCTACCTATCAGCCCACTTAGTGTGTTCACTTGTACCAAGGTGTCCTGCTATGCTGAAGAGTATCACCAGAGGCCCTAACCAATTGATGAGCGAGTTCTTTTAACTGTTTGTGTAAGTTGCCAACTGAAATACATTTTAGGTTAGACTTATATTGCACCCCCTGTGTTGCATCAAGTGTCTGAGACCAGCAAGAATCGCCCCAGATTTTCCATTTGAATTTTGGACTTTTTGCTAAACTCATTATATCATCAGTATACAAAGAGCACTTATTGCGACATGTACCCCCTTTTTCTTGATTTACGGGTTTACACTATGGAGTTCTTGTACAGTATTTGTTTTTTCATGCTTAAAACAGTGTAATCATCTTGGTTGACATTACTGCTGCTGATCAACCTTGGCTGACCATTTCTGAGTTTTCCTAGCTACTTCTGAAAGTACAAATAGTCCTCTTATAACCTGGGGTTCTATCCATCTGGTAAGCAGTTAGTGTGTCTTGGTGGAGGAACACGGAAGTGTATACACACAGGATAATATTTGAACTTACATGGTCACATTTGGGCAGATTTATGGACTTTGGTCTCTTATAATTTGTTTACACTTGAGATTTCACATAGGTTGCCATTCACCTAATGTATATTCATTTGCAATATTATTATTTTTACAGGTACAGCACAACACACTTGACAATATAACATATTCATCTCCATCGCCTTCTTTATTTAATATTCAATAAAAAAAAAAAAAAAAAAACATTTTGCCACTTTTCCACCAACACCTGGATTGCCCATTCTTGAGTCTCAGCATTGTTTGCCAGATTTATAATACAGTGTTGCATTAGCTAGCCCCAATTTCATAAAATCATCAGCTGTTTTTATTGTTTTTGGCAGTGGCCAAGACCATATTTTGGGGTCCCCTTTCAACTACTGCCCAAGTACATGGTATAATTCATTGGGTATAGAAAGGTAGACAGATGCAGTTGAAGACTAGGTTTTATGGTAACATCATGCAATTGTGGTCTGATAGGGAGGTCCCCCTTATTCCCAGTCAATATAAGTGGCAGGGCTCAGATCTGAACCTGCAACCTCTGCTGTGTCTGGTAATGTCTCTTTTCGCTGAGCCACCTGAGATGCTGGACAGCATTTTGTCTGAACCATTGGACTATCCTGCTTTTTTCCGCTGAACCATTAACTCCTTGCCCCTCCCATGAACTTCCTGATTTAAGCCATGTTTATGCACTTCCTGTTTGCAAGACTAATGTGTTCAGTGCAGGAAATATCATGCTCTTGTCACTTTTGCTGCTGTCCATATCTCCGCTACCATTCGTTACTGATTTTTGGCTTGGTCCTTGACTATGCTTCTGCTTAACCTCAACCTGCGACCACTTGTTACCTACCTTTGGCTTGTTTACTTACTACGCTTCTGCTTGATCCCTGCTACTGGGCCCCAACTTGCTCACCTTCTGGTAGGGCGATCCTGAGGACCACGACCTGGTACTACCATGTAGCAAAATTCATCTTCACACTAAGCTCTGGTGAACACCGGTTAGTACTTAGACTCCACACATCGGGTGAGCCCATGTCATCTGCTAGGGTGACCTGCTGCTGTACTTATTTAGCTGGTCCGTGGTAGTCTCTCTACTGCTATAGCTACTGGCCCCCGAGCCTGACCCCTGACAATAAGAGAAGCATTCTACACGTCTCAGTGCTGGTCAGGTAAAGAGTGAAGAAAGTCTTGCCTGCCTGATTCCAGTTGATTATTACACACCAGGGCACAGTTAGGGCATCATTAGAAGTACCACTTGCTTCTCCCTCCCTCTAGAAGTGAGTGGTGCCCTGGTCTCTCTGGCAGCTGTAAGGGGTTCCAAAACCCACCCAACAAACATCAATTATAAAATAACCCCCAAGTTTCAGAAGGTCCAGTTGCGCAAAATTCAGAAGTGATATGCCCACCTCTGTTCAACATACTGTGTATAGTTAACATTACTGCCATGGACTATCAAGCAATGGGATCTACCATGTTAATCTCTGCAACTGCCTCCTTTCTACATCCAGCTAGCTTTGCTCTTCTCCACTTTTGCCAGTGCTCTCCTGAACCCTGTAAGAATATTCACATAGAATATTCAAACATCACAACAAAATTTTCAGTTATGGCTTTGCTCAGCAAATTTTTAAAAGGTTCATTTTAATAGAAATATTTTACTATCCCCTGCCAAAATATATTCCAGAATGCAGCTTCCATGATTATACTATGGTTAAAAAAAAAAAACATATTTCATAAAGAGGTGATAATGTTTAGTTTATGAGAAGTAATGTGAAATATACCTGCAGCCCATTAAGCTGGCTTTTGTTAGGAAGTGCTGATATAGACCTCGTATCAGCAGAACTGCCATTTCCCTGCAGTTATTCATGGCTTATAGCAATCCAAAAGAAAATTAATTAACATTACCCTGCTATAAATCTCCACAGTATTAGCTAAAATGCCAATTCTGTAATCACTTTTCATTAAAGCCAAAAATACTAATTAAAATTGATTTTTGTCTGTGCTTTGGTAAACTGCTGGCAGTGACAGCAGTTTTAACTGTAAGTCTAAATGACGAAGGCCTTTTGTTTAAGTGGATATTCCATGTGCTCTCGTATATTGGGAATGTATGCCATAAGAATTGTCTCTAAAAGTCATCAAAGCCTGTCCACTCCAATGCATCGCTATCGCTGTCTCGACTGTTAATATTGGATGATGACCCTCTGAATATTTCCAGATGATGTTCACACAGTTTGTTAAACTCGGTTGTTTTACAGCTCAAATGAAAAGTTAAACCGAGAAATTATTGATTTTTATCTTCTTTTGGATCAGGGAAAGTTTCAGATTTCTGTATTAATGTCGTCTTGCTTTCCACTTAAAATCCTTAATAGATCTTTTAAACTTTGCAGGCAGCTAGGAGATAGTTATGGCCTAACATCCCGTATGGCTGGCTAATAAATAGGTGCTAACTTCAGCAAGAGTTGCTTTTTCTGCATTTACATTTACACTATATGGCCAAAAGTTTGTGTACCCCTGGCCTACCACTATTTGGCCAAAAGTTTGTGGACACCCTTCTCACTTACTGACTTAAAGTGATTGTAAAGGTGAAGATTTTTTAAATCACAAATATGTTATCAGGGCTTTTTTTCTCAGAGTATGGGTGCAGGTACTCCCCCCTTCCTAGTCACCCCTACCCAGCTCCAGTAGCGTCCCTTGGTCCTACCCCCTACCCACCTCCCAGTACCACCCTCGTTAGAGAACCAAGCATCATTTTGTGGTGCCAAGTAATTTGTATGAACTTTGTTAATGATAACAAGAAAGACAGTAAACTAAATTATCTGCAGCTAGCAACAATAAATCCCCCCAGCAACGATAGTTACCACCACCAACAATAGCCCCCCCCCCCCCCACAGCAACAATAGCTTTCCTCCTGCAGTAATAGATCTCACTCCAACAAAAATAAATCCCCCAGCAGCAATATATCTCTCCTCATTGGCTCACTAACTTTGATTGACAGCAGTAGGAGCCAGTGGCACTTCGCCACTGAGGAGGGAGAGTCTTGGACAGCCGAGTCTCTCGTGCACATCTCTGGATCGAGACGGGCTCAGGTAAGTATTAGGGGGGTGAGGGGGGTTGCTATACACAGAAGGCTTTTTATCTTAAAGCGGATGTATACCCTCACATATACCCAGTGAAGTGAACAGCCTCGGATGATACATAGAGATGAAACAAATCTCATTATATAAGTTTTACATGTATATCTTCTGTCTTCAGCTGTATATATCCTTTAGAAAGTACACATCAGAGATTTTCTCTTCCTGTTCAGCATTGGGGGTGGATTATTGGCATACAGCCAAGAAAACTGATTGGAGGAAAGGCACACAACCCCACTCCACATTGGCAAAAGGAAGGAAGTAATATGCAGAGCTGTACTGTGACAAGTCAAGCTCTCTGCTAATCTATCTAGAGCAACCTCCCAGGACACAAATTTCAGGCTGCTTTTATCTCCTGTGTCAGAGAACTAGTCAGACGTTATCAGGCTGATAAAAGAGCTACTGAGCAGGAAGGAGAAAGCCACAGGACGTTGGAGAGAGATAAGAAAACATTACAGATATATATGCCCAGCTCAAATTTCATGAATAAAAGCTGATCATTGTAAGCACTAGTGTTGAGCGAACCCGGACTGTAACGTTCGGGTCCGTACCGAACTTTAGGGTGTCCGTGGCACGGACCCGGACCCGGACATTTCAAAAATCGTTCGGGTTCGGTCCAGGGTTCTGCTATTTTACTCCACGTGTTGAGAAGCTGCAGGGCAGCCAATCAACAAGCGTTTCACTGGTTTGCCCTTAGAAGCCATCACAGCCATGCCTACTAATGGCATGGCTGTGATTGGCCGGTGCATCATGTGACCCAGCCTCTTTATAAGCTGGAGTCACAGTGCTGCAGTCACATGCTCCTTGGGTTAGTATAGGGAAAGGTAGCTGACGGCGTGAGGGACAGATTTTAGCCATTTTAAGACCTGATCCTGCATCCTGAGATAGATTACTTTACTACTGCTGTCTGTGCTGTTGCTCTGAGGACAGATA
>BLSH010310864.1:249590-281720 GCA_018402905.1 Glandirana rugosa
CCGTGAAAAGTAAAGAGTAAAAACTACATAAAACATTTTACACTTATATTTAATAATTTCTTTTTTTCGTTTATAAATAATATAACGTCGAATAGCAAAACATCTATACTACCGACGTAAGTAAAAGAAAAAAATCCCAAAGAAAGAAGATAAAGATAGACCACTAGGTCGGTCATTCAGACAAAAAAAAGTTTTGGTCGAGAGAACGTCAATGTCCCTACTCCGTTTGATAAATGGTGACTCTACCCACGAATGATCTCAACTCGCTTGTGGACCTTCAAGCCCAAGACGACCAGGCAGGCTCGTGCGATCGTTCGGGTTCCGTCCGGACCCGGACCCGGACTTTGTCCCGAAGTTCGGACGGACCAGCAGAACCCGAACTTCCAGGTGTTCGCTCAACTCTAGTAAGCACCCATCTCAGTGGTAAATAGTTTGCCTCATCCCTGTAACTGCAAGAGAGCTGGTTTTGAAAAAAAACAGACTTACTGGCTGGATCACCAGATAGAAATAGAAGAAAGAAACCCTAAAAAAAGAAAATGAATGCAGCCATCATATCTACAAAACGATAAGCTGCAATATAATAAATATTTGCTTTTTTTCTTTAATAATTTATATTCACATTTTACAAAATACATCAAAAATGAGAAATGAAAAGTGCCACATGATGCGTAAACATCATTAGATAACATATAGATAAGTTAGCCAACAGTCAAGAAAAAGAGAAAATAATACAATAAACCATATCTAAATGGATAGTGTTCAACCGATATGAGCAAAAGCATCCCGGAAATTTGGGGATGAACATACATATATAATGGGAACTGGGAAGCGTGAATGATGAGGGTACCTTTATCTCATACCATGGGTACGTCAGTAAGAGAGGTAACAAAATTACATGTCAAATAATGTTTCACTGTGAAATTTAGCCTGGTCCAGACATAAACTTTTATGGAGTCTTCACAAAGACACATAGATATATTTATAGTGCAGATGGCACTGTAGCTTAAAAGGTGATCACTAGGTGGTATCATGACCATCGCAGGATGGGAGTAGTTGACACTCATAAATGTTTGTTTTGAGTTAATACCACTTTGTGTATGGATTATTTCTGGAGAATAAGAATATCACTTAAAGTGGATGTAAACCCTCCATATACCCAGTGAAGTAAACAGCCTCAGATGATACACAGGGATGACACAAACCTCCCTATACAAGTCTTACATGTATATCTTCTGTCTTCCCTATGATACACTGTTTAGAAAATGCATGTTCTGTTCGATTTTCCATTTCCTCATTCCTATGTAGGAGTTGATAGTTAGACACTGTGAGACACTGTGAGAAAGCTGATTGGAGGAAAGGCACACCCCCCCCCCCCCTCCCCACACATGCAGAGCTCTGACTGTATTTAGCAGCCTGCTAATCTATTTTAACCACTTCAGCCCTGGAAGGATTTGCGCCCTTCCTGACCAGAGCCCTTTTTGCGATTCGGCACTGCGTCGCTTTAACTGACAATTACGCGGTCGTGCGACGTTGTACCCAAACGAAATTTGCGTTTTTTTTCCCACAAATAGAGCTTTCTTTTGGTGGTATTTGATCACCGCTGCATCATTTCTGATCGCCGCTATAAACAAAAGAAGAGCGACAATTTTGCAAAAAAAACCCAAATTTCTTACTTTTTGCTGAAATACAAATCCCAAAAAAATATACAAAAAAAACATTTTTTTCATCGGTTTTGGCCGATTTATATTCTTCATCATATTTGTGATAAAAAAAATCGCAATCGGCGTTTATTGATTGGTTTGCGCAAAAGTTGCCACGTTTACGGATGATGATAATTCATTTTTGGGGTTTTTATTTTTTATTTTATTTTTTTACAAGTAATGGCGGCGATCTGCGATTTTTAGCGGTACTGCGATATTGGGACGGACATGTCGGACCATTTTGACACTTTTTTTTGACCATTGGCATTTATACAGCGATCAGTGCTATAAAAATGCACTGATTACTGTGTAAATGCCATTGGCAGTGAAGGGGTTAACCTGCAGGGAGCGCTCTAAGGGTTAACTGTGTTCCCTGGGCGTGTTCTAACTGTGTGTGGGCTGCCCTAGCAGGGGAAGGGAAGTGATCACAGCCCTTCCCCCTGTCACAGAACGGAGATCCGTGTTTACATTCACGGACCTCCATTCTTTCACTCTGGGGGGGGCATCGCGGGTAGCCGACGGAGATTGAGTCTGCCGCACCAGCTCCCTGGCCCCCCCGGACACAGTGAGCGCGCGAGCGCACCTCCGGCGGCGCACGCGCTCACAGTGCTCGATCTCGCAGCCGCCGCCGTATGACAGCGTTTTGCGATATCGAACCACCTTGTCGCCGTCAACCTGCGGTTGGCGGTCGGCAAGTGGTTAAGCAACCTCCCACGACTCTAATTTTATGTCCCCACTAACCAGAACCAGTGAGAACTTATCAGGCTGATAACAGAGCTACGGAAGAAGAGACAGCTACGGGACATAGCTATTTGAAGAGAGATAACAAAACACTACAGCATAGGTGTGCGCACATAGGGTGGAAGGTGTGCCTGGGCACACCCTAATCACCCTGTACTGTGCAGATTCCCCCTGCTGCCTGGCTGCAGAGAAAGGGACTGGGGCATCTCTGTCCTCAGTCTCTTTCTCTGTCTCTGTTTAGACCTAAAGCCACCAAAGCCCCCCAACAGGGCTCCTAAATAAAATTGTAAAAAAATAATAAAATATAATATTGTAAAAAATAATAAAAAAACAAAATTGTAAAAAAAATCAATTATAAAATAAAAATAAACTACTGACACCTATCTCTGCCCTACTGACACAGTCCCCTGCCCTTCTGACATACACACACTCATGTTTGTTTGCGCTTTGTGGTGCACACCCTAATGCAATAGGCTGCGCACACCTATGCACTACAGACAGATATGCCCAGCTCAAATTTAATGTATCGGGTTTACATCCACTTTAAGGGCTGCACACTGCAGCTCAAATGAGCTCAAAGAAGTGGCTCCTACAGGCTTTTGAGCTCTTTTGAGCTCTCATTTCTTCTGCCTAGAAACTCCCTCCATGTTAGCCAATGTGTCCATGCATACTTTGGCTTTTTCAGGCGGTTTCAGGCATATGCTCCTATAGGCAGAAAAAAAAAAGCACCAAACTCATGTTTATGAGAGGAGCTAGTGCCCAAAAGAGTTCAAAAGAGTTCAAAAAGCTCAAAGAAGCTCAAAAACGTGTGAAAATGTTTGTTCCAGCTTTTTGTTTTGTCAATACAGTGGTTAAGAAAATACTTGTAGAAGCTCAAAAAAACGTGCACAAGAGCACAAGCTTCTTCAAGCTGAAATAAAAGCTCAAATGCCTGTAAAACCAGCTTTTTTTTAGCTGCAATGTGCATGAGACTTTCACTTTAAGACACTTTAACCACTTAAGGACCGAAAGGATTTCCCCCCGAATGACCAGGCCATTTTTTTTGCGATACGGCACTGTGTCGCTTTAACTGACAATTGCGCAGTCGTGCGACTCTCTACCCAAACAAAATTGATGTCCTTTTTTCCCACAAATAGAACTTTTATTTTGGTGGTATTTGATCACCTCTGCGGTTTTTATTTTTTGCGCTATAAACAAAAAAACAGCGACAATATTGAAAAAAAAATTTTACTTTCTGCTATAAAACATTTCCAAAAAAAAATGTATTCATTAATTTAGGCCAATATGTATTCTGCTACATATTTCTGGTAAAAAAAAATCGCAATAAGCGTATAAATGTTATCGCGTCTACAAAATAGGGGATAGATTTATGAATTTTTTATTTATTTTTTATTAGTAATGGCGGCGATCAGTGGGAGCTGTGACATTGCAGCGGACAGATCGGACACCTAACTGACATTTTTGACACTTTTTTGGCAACCAGTGACATTATTACAGTGATCAGTGCTAAAAATATGCACTGACATTGTACTAATGACACTGGCAGGGAAGGGGTTAACATCAGGGGCAATCAACGGGTTAAATATGTTGCCTGGGAGGTGTTTTCTAACTGTATGGGGGACTGGGTGACTGGGGAAACACACAGATCTGCCTTTCTGTCAGAAGAGGGATCTGCCTTGTTTACACAGGAAAATCCCCACTCTATCTCTGTGGGGCACGATCGTGAGTGGCGGGTGTTCCATCAGATTAGGCAAAAGTTGCCATTTACAAACCATGAAAATTCATTTCTGGCATTTTTACAATTTCTTTTTTTTACTAGTAATGGCGATGATCTGCGATTTTTATCAGGACTGTAATATTGGGGAGGACATGTCGGACATTTTTGACACTTTTTTGGGACCAATGACATTTATACAGCGATCAGAAATGTAAATATCCACTGATTACTCTATAAATGTCATTGGCAGTGAAGGGGTTAACCTGCAGGGGGCAATCTAGGAGTTAACTGTGTTCCCTAGGTGTGTTCTAATTGTGAGGGAGATTGGCTGCCAGGGGCATAAGAGATCTAACTGATCCCAGTGACAGGGATCAGTAGCTCTCTCACATGCCGCCTGACAGAGCAGGGAGCCGCCGTGTTTACATTAGCGGTTCCCCGTTTTTCTTCTCTGCCAGGTCATCACGGGTAGCCACACTGCTTCAGAGTGCGGCAGGCACAAGAGTGCGGAGCAGTAAAAGTACGCAAGGCGGTCGGGAAGTGGTTAATGATCCTCTGGGCTTGGAGCAGCGGTGGATGTAAACCCGAAAAAAAAATTAATGAATAATTCTGCTATAAAACATTTCCAAAAAAAAATGTATTCATTAATTTAGGCCAATATGTATTCTGCTACATATTTCTGGTAAAAAAAATCGCAATAAGCTTTTAAATGTTATCGCGTCTACAAAATAGGGGATAGATTTATGAAATTTTTATTTATTTTTTATTAGTAATGGTGGCGATCAGTGGGAGCTGTGACATTGCAGCGGACAGATCGGACACCTAACTGACATTTTTGACACTTTTTTGGGAACCAGTGACATTATTACAGTGATCAGTGCTGAAAATATGCACTGACATTGTACTAATGACACTGGCAGGGAAGGGGTTAACATCAGGGGCAATCAACGGGTTAAATATGTTGCCTGGGAGGTGTTTTCTAACTGTATGGGGGACTGGGTGACTGGGGAAACACACAGATCTGTCTTTCTGTCAGAACAGGGATCTGCCTTGTTTACACAGGCAAATCCCCATTCTATCTCTGTGGGGCACGATCGTGAGTGGCCGGTGTTCCATCAGATTAGGCAAAAGTTGCCATTTACAAACCATGAAAATTAATTTCTGGCATTTTTACAATTTCTTTTTTTCACTAGTAATGGCGGTGATCTGCGATTTTTATCAGGACTGTAATATTGGGGAGGACATGTCGGACATTTTTGTCACTTTTTTGGGACCAATGACATTTATACAGCGATCAGAAATGTAAATATCCACTGATTACTGTATAAATGTCATTGGCAGTGAAGGGGTTAACCTGCAGGGGGCAATCTAGGAGTTAACTGTGTTCCCTAGGTGTGTTCTAATTGTGAGGGAGATTGGCTGCCAGGGGCATAAAAGATCTAACTGATCCCAGTGACAGGGATCAGTAGATCTCTCACATGCCGCCTGACAGAGCAGGGAGCCGCCGTGTTTACATTAGCGGTTCCCCGTTTTTCTTCTCTGCCAGGTCATCACGGGTAGCCGCAGCCACACTGCTTCAGAGTGCGGCAGGCACAAGAGTGCGGAGCAGTAAAAGTACGCAAGGCGGTCGGGAAGTGGTTAATGATCCTCTGGGCTTGGAGCAGCGGTGGATGTAAACCCGAAAAAAAAATTATGAATAATTCTGCTATAAAACATTTCCAAAAAAAAATGTATTCATTAATTTAGGCCAATATGTATTCTGCTACATATTTCTGGTAAAAAAAATCGCAATAAGCTTTTAAATGTTATCGCGTCTACAAAATAGGGGATAGATTTATGAATTTTTTATTTATTTTTTATTAGTAATGGCGGCGATCAGTGGGAGCTGTGACATTGCAGCGGACAGATCGGACACCTAACTGACATTTTTGACACTTTTTTGGGAACCAGTGACATTATTACAGTGATCAGTGCTAAAAATATGCACTGACATTGTACTAATGACACTGGCAGGGAAGGGGTTAACATCAGGGGCAATCAACGGGTTAAATATGTTGCCTGGGAGGTGTTTTCTAACTGTATGGGGGACTGGGTGACTGAGGAAACACACAGATCTGCCTTTCTGTCAGAAGAGGGATCTGCCTTGTTTACACAGGAAAATCCCCACTCTATCTCTGTGGGGCACGATCGTGAGTGGCGGGTGTTCCATCAGATTAGGTGACCCATCAAATCTTGTAATGAAGGTGACGTTCTGTCGCGGCCATCTTGGTACACCCAGTACTCGTTTCACAGTAAGGATAGTGAGAAGGCGGAAGCGGACATCTTTTTACACCCACCTGTGTTTTGCATTTCACACTTATTTGTAACAGTAAACTGAGTTTATATAGTGAAATACAGTATTCTGGAATCTGTCTTACTGTTTTGATGTTGAATTCTAAAAGAAGCGGTGTTCTTTCAGATTAGCAAACCTATGAGATCAGCAGGCTTGCCTCTGCATTTAAAATTCAACAGTGTCACGTATTTCTAAATACTGTATTTCACGATATAAGCTCCATTTACTGGTAAAAATAAGTGTTAAATGCAAAACTCAACTGGGTGTAAAAAGATGGCCGCTTGTCGCCTTCTCACTGTATACTTACTACGGACGACTGCGGGGTGTAGCAAGATGGCAGCGACAGAATGTCACTTCTGTCACAACATTTGACAGGTTGCCTAATCTGACGGAACACCGGCGGACACCGAGTCCGCCACACCCGCTGATGGCACGCCCACAATACCCGTTCCCGCGACCGATGTACAATGATGGTGATTCACGGGAACGCACCACATTGCCGCAGTGTAACTGTGGCGGCTGGGACTGAAGTGGTTAAGCATCTCTTGGACCATCCCTTCTTACCTATCAGTTTATTGTCACTGGAATAACTACAGAGAAAGATTCCAAGGACATCATTTGATGACATTCCAATAGATATCGTGCAGTGACCGTTTACAGCAGTTTGATGGAATTTCTCAGTCTTAACGGCTGCCTTTTCATTGAACAATGTGATCTAATTTTTAGATGCAATAACAAATAAACACACCATGAAGCCCTTAAAGTAACCGCATTAGTGCTCAGCAACATGAGAAAAAAGAAAATCTGTGTTTATTGCTACTGGTAATCCAAGATTGTTGCTATAGCGACATCTCTCGCTTCACCAGCCATCGACACAATGGGAGTCTTAACTCATTGATAACACTGCCTGTAAACACCGCGAATATTTAACAATGACGTTTTATCAAAACATTACAGTAAAGTCCTTGCTGTACCTTTTCAATGGAATGCATGTAAGAAAAAAAAAAAATACCTTTAGAAAGGCTGATCGCATTTGACACATAGGTGATAGGAAAAGCATTTGTGTAGAAGCTATGCATAATGCAAAATAAAATGTAGTTCAATAAATGTTGGTTTTATACAAGGGAGATCTCATTCCTGAGCAATTACTTTGATTTCAGATGGCATACGACAGAGCTTATTATGAAAGTTGTTTTTCCTGTTATTTGAATTAAAATAAAATCTGTTCTTTAAAAAAAAACAAAAAAAACTTGTTTCTCTGCATGAGCGTCCGCAGAACTTTTTTCAGGGGGGGGGCTTCATTTTAAGGTTACCCATGCTCTGACCCTTTTCGACAATGTCATTATCACATTATCATGGTCACAGACTGCGGACATAGTACAGGAGATGGTCAGAGACTGCGGACGTAGCACAGGAGATGGTCACAGACTGCGGACGTAGTACAGGAGATGGTCAGAGACTGCGGACGTAGCACAGGAGATGGTCAGAGACTACGGACGTAGTACAGGAGATGGTCAGAGACTGCAGACATGGTACAGGAGATGGTCAGAGACGGGGCACATAGTACAGGAGATGGTCAGAGACTGGGCACATGGTACAGGAGATGGTCAGAGACTGCGGACATAGGACAAGAGATGGACAGAGACTGCAGACATAGTACAGGAGATGGTCAGAGACTGGGGACATGATACAGGAGATGGTCAATGACTGTGGACATAGTACAGGAGATGGTCAGAGACTGCAGACATAGTACAGGAGATGGTCAGAGACTGCAGACATAGTACAGGAGACAGTCAGAGACTGCAGACATACTACAGGAGATGTCAGAGACTGTGGACATGGCACAAGAGACGATCAGAGACTGCATACATAGCTCAAGAGACTGTCAGAAACTGCATACATGGCTCAAGAGGATAAGGACCTAGTGGGGAACCCCAGGTCCGATCCTTGATTCCGGGGGGGGGATTGCCCCCCCTTGCCCCTACCTGCAGACGCCCATGTTCCTCTGTCTGTTATTTGTCATTGTTGAGTTGCTTAAATGTAAAAAAAATAAATAAAAGATTGAGTGAAATAAAGCTAGCATCATGGATATTCATACACAGTAGTGGGTTCCAGTTTTATGCAGTTGAACTCTGAGGAGACCAATTTAAAAATCAGTGGTGTGGCCTTACTGAAACAGAAATGTTATTAAAGTGTTTGTTAAGCCACTTGTAAAAAAGTTCCCATCCGCTCTGTATTATAACAGGAAGTTGCCTTGTGTCTGTGTTATAACATATATGTTAGGGAAAATCCCCCAAAAGGACTGTTTTGAGCGTTCATGCGCATGCGTCCGTGCGCACGCCCGCACCGGAAGTGGCACCAAACGGCTCTATTTGAGCCCAGCAAGCCCTGCAGCAGGTGCTGTCGATCTACAGCGCGTGACCTGTTTCCTGAGAGACCCATAACCTGTTGTTTGCTCCTGTGACCCGGCCTGCCCTGACTCTGTCTGATCTCTGCCTGCACCGACCCCGGCTTGCCTACGACCACCCGATTGCCTGATCCCTCTGTACTCCTGCCACCCATCTGATAACAAACCTGCTTGGACTTGACCATTCTCTTGCCTGCACGCTTGTACTACACCGCCAGCCAGTTGCCGAACCTGCCTGCACCCGACTCTTCTCCAGTGTCTGTGACCATCCAGACCACCATAACTGCCAGCTCCGCAAGTCTCCATCAGTCTTTCCAGATTGCTGCTTCCCGGCGGCATCTATTGCCCCGCAGGTCATCTTTATCTCCAGCAATCCTACAGACCTCCAGCTGGTGGACATTACTGGAATACCACAGGCCCTCTTACCTCCCCATGCTCTGGTGGCCACTGTCTCATTCCCAGTGGTCCCTTGAACCAGGGTGGTAGGGGAGGCCATCCCCTGCCGTCAGACTCACTACCTGATACGTGACAATATATATATACTTTTCTGTATAGATAACACACCTTCTTACTAGGATCAGTTGTCATTTTTCAGCTTTTATCTCTCAGCTCAGAAGTCCTGAAAGAGGGGCTGAGCACTGCTGCTGACATCAGCTGGAGAGACAGAGCCCTGCTGTGTTATCTATATAGATAAGAATATTTCTGTTATAACACTGACACAGGGAACTTATTCTTCTAATACAGAGCAATAGGTGCTTTTAGAGTTAATTATGAGAGCAGAGAGGAGAAGCTACGAAAGGAAGAGAAAGTGGGGAGGAGGGGGGGGGGGGGGTGGAAGACAGGCACACAGGAGATAGGAGAGCTGGGAGTGACATAGCCTGCATAGACCACGGGACTCTCAAGCATTATCAAACTGGTATTTTAGGGGATACAGAGGGATAATTTAAAAAGCAACAGCACCATGCTGCTAATTGCATATTAAAAGAGACAGGCGCAGCATTTTTTGGGGGGTTAACAAACACTTTAACCACTTAAGGACCGGAAGGATTTACCACATTAGGACCAGAGCACTTTTTGCGATTCAGCACTGCGTCGCTTTAACTGACAATTGCGCGGTCGTGCGACGTTGTACCCAAACTAAATTTACGTCCTTTTTCCCACAAATAGAGCTTTCTTTTGGTGGTATTTGATCACATCTGCGTTATTTCTGATCACCGCTATAAACAAATAAAAGCAACAATTTTGAAAAAAAACAATATTTCTTACTTTTTGCTAAAATACAAATAAAAAAAAAAATATATAAAAAAACAAATTTATTCATCAGTTTTAGCCGATATGTATACTTCCTCATATCTGTGGTAAAAAAAAATTGCGATCAGCGTTTATTGATTGGTTTGCGCAAAAGTTGCCGTTTACAAACCATGAAAATTCATTTCTAGCATTTTTACAATTTCTTTTTTTTTACTAATAATGGCGGTGATCTGCGATTTTTATCAGGACTGTAATATTGGGGAGGACATGTCGGACATTTTTTACACTTTTTTGGGACCAATGACATTTATACAGCGATCAGAAATGTAAATATCCACTGATTACTGTATAAATGTCATTGGCAGTGAAGGGGTTAACCTGCAGGGGGCAATCTAGGAGTTAACTGTGTTCCCTAGGTGTGTTCTAATTGTGAGGGAGCTGGGCTGCCAGGGGCATAAGAGATCTAACTGATCACAGTGACAGGGATCAGTACATCTCTCACATGCCGCCTGACAGAGCAGGGAGCCGCCATGTTTACATCGGCGGTTCCCCGTTTTTCTTCTCTGCCAGGTCATCACGGGTAGCCGCAGCCACACTGCTTCAGAGTGCGGTGGGCACAAGAGCACGCTCCTGCCCGCTTGCTGAGCCACTCTGCAGCAGTAAAAGTACACAAGGCGGTCGGGAGGTGGTTAATGATCCTCTGGGCTTGGAGCAGCGGTGGATGTAAACCCGAAAAAAAAAATAATGAATAATTCTGCCTGGTAGAGTATAGCATGTCATATCATCTGTGGCCAGTCTTTTTTCAGGAAGAGAAAGTCCGACTAACAGGGAAATACACAGTCGATCCGCCCCTTGCTCTGTGAGTGACAAGCAATTTGCTTATCTCCTTCACGGAGCTTAGAAAGTTTTACACTCCCCTCTCCCTCCCTCCTCAATCTCTCAGTATAGAGGTGGGTGGGGAGGCATGTGACATCACAACTCCACCCATTAAGTTCCAGCAAACAGAGCCACCCACGGATTTCAGGGTTTTACACAGCCGCAAGTGCTTACAGGAAGAACATTTGCAATGTAGGGATACATGCAGGAGGCTTGCATGTATATAAAGTATCTCACAAAAGTGAGTACACCCCTCAAATTTTTGTAAATATTTTATTATATCTTTTCATGTGACAACACTGAAGAAATTACACTTTTCTACAATGTATAGTAGTGAGTGTACAGCTTGTATAACAGTGTAAATTTGCTGTCCCCTCAAAATAACTCAACACACAGTCATTAATGTCTAAACCGCTGGCAACAAAGGTGAGTACACCTCTAAGTGACAATGTCCAAATTGGGCCCAATGTGTCAATATTTTGTGTGGCCACCATTATTTTCTAGCACTGCCTTAACCCTCTTGGGCATGGAGTTCACCAGAGCTCCACAGGTTGCCACTGGAGTTCTCTTCCAATCCTCCATGATGACATCACAGAGCTGGTGGATGTTAGAGACCTTGCGCTCCTCCACCTTCCGTTTGAGGATGCCCCACAGATGCTCAATAGGGTTTAGGTCTGGAGACATGCTTGGCCAGTCCATCACCTTTACCCTCAGCTTCTTTAGCAAGGCAGTGGTCGTCTTGGAGGTGTGTTTGGGGTTGTTATCATGTTGGAATACTGCCCTGCGGCCCAGTCTCCGAAGGGAGGGGATCATGCTCTGCTTCAGTATGTCACAGTACATGTTGGCATTGAACTGTAGCTCCCCAGTATCGGCAGCACTCATGCAGCCCCAGACCATGACACTCCCACCACCATGCTTCACTGTAGACAAGACACGCTTGTCTTTGTACTCCTCACCTAGTTGCCGCCACACACGCTTGACTCCATCTAAACAAAATAAGTTTATCTTGGCCTCATCAGACCACAGGACATGGTTCCAGTAATCTATGTCCTTAGTTTGCTTGTCTTCACCAAACTGTTTGCGGGTTTTCTTATGCATCATCTTTAGAAGAGGCTTTCTTCTGGGATGACAGTCATGCAGACCAATTTGATGCAGTGTGCAGCGTATGGTCTGAGCACTGACAGGCTGACCCCCCACCCCTTCAACCTCTGCAGCAATGCTGGCAGCACTCATACGTCTATTGCCCAAAGACAACCTCTGGATATGACACTGAGCATGTGCAGTCAACTTCTTTGGTTGATCCAGGCATCACTCCTCATGTTGAAAGGTGTAAAAACAAAACCACTTAATGGTGTAGTATATCAAATGGTGTAGTATATCAAAACTAGTTGAATTTATTAAAACCAAATTTATATACTCACACAGTAGTAGATATAAACAGTCAAGTCAAGTGAAAAGTTCCTAATGGTTTCAAACCGACAAGATGGCCACAGTCCTCATGCACAGCAATGCCATGTAGGGTTGCCACATCATCCCTTTATTCCAGGACACATCTGAATTACACAGCTTCTGAGGCTAATTTAATGCAGATAAAGCTCCAAGTGAGTTTAATTGCCACCTTAATCAGCCACAGAACCTGTGTAATTAATATGTGTCCTGGATTAAAGGGATGATGTGGCAACCCTAATGCCACGCGTCCAAAAACTCCACCCTATGCAGCGCTTCGTTGTATCCAACGTCATCAGTACCATGGCTGTGGGCTATTACAGTCCATATATATAGGGTGGAGACTCACAGAATCCATTTCACCCTAATTGAGTTCTAAGCCTTACAATGGGAAACCTACAGGAAGTGGAAATGATGCCGCTCCCGGAAGTCAATCAATTCACTTCCTGGCTAGATATGACATCAGATCAGGAAGTAAACAACAAACAAAGATCATTTCAGGGATATACATAGATAGCCCTAAATATCACATTAGAGGCTGAAATGTAGAGACCGGGCCAAATAGAACAAATAACAAAGGAAAATTGATAACATGTATACTACTATATAAAATACGAAGCTAAAATATTATACTGATATTATATATTAAAGCTAAAAAGAATGGGATAGCTGCATTAAGGACTATCGCCATCTTGTGGCCAGAAACCATATTAGTCCTAAATGGAATATACATATATATATATATATATATATATATATATACTGTATATATATATATATATATATATATATATATATATATATACTAAACATATTAAAAACTGTACATACAACATTATTCAAAGATCACAATACTCACAAGTTATAATCAATAAAAATTGTCACATACATCAAAAATAATGAAATCCTAATTAATAAAAAAACAAATAAATAAAATAAAATGAGCTAGGTGTTGTTGATGAAGGCATTGACTTCCCGTTCGATATTGAGGCCATGGGGTCTATAAGATCTAAGAGAATAGATCCACCATGTCTCAAGCCTAGAGATGCCTCTCCTCATTTGACTACCCCTCCAATTTAGGATGAATTTATCAATTGCCATGAAAGTAGTACCCCTAGAGTCCTTTACATGGCATAAATCGTAATGTTTAGAAAGACTGTTGTTGGGGAAACCTTTACGTAGGTTAGCTAAATGTTCCTTTAGTCTTACCTGTAGTTTAAGAACTGTTCTTCCTACGTAGTGTAGCCCACAAGGGCAAGTAATTAAGTAAACTACGTTTTTAGTGGTACAGGTTATGATGGAATTAATAGTGTGGGACTGGTAAGTAGTGTTGGAAGTAAAGGTTAAATATATTCTATTCCTCAGAAAATTGATCTTGCACACCACACATTTTCTACAAGGATAAAAACCTTTAAGTCCATCTAAAAAGGTGCATTTAACAGGAGGTTCAATGATGTTAGGGGCTATTTTTAGTTTGAGAGGGGGAACCCCTCTGTACACCACCACAGCGGATTCTGGGAGTAGGGGATTCAAAATCATGTCATTTTTTAAAATGTTCCAATGTCTCCTTAGGATTTCTGTAACAGAAAAATGTTGGTTGTAGAAAGTCGTAAAGAAGGGGAATCTAGAGGAAAAATCCACATTGGCTGATATAGGCTTAGGGGTTAGCATAGCCTTCCTATCTCTACTACCCACCTCCTCCAAAACCCTATCTAACTCCTCAGAGTTATAACCCTTATCCAAAAATATATTTTTTAAGAAACGGGGCTTCTTTCCTGTAATCTTCAATAAAAGTACAGTTCCTCCGAGATTGTGAAAGGAAAAAAATAGTACATTTCTTACCATGCAACAAGAAAAGGCTCAGAGTCTTTTTTAAACAAAGGGCAGGGGGCAAGCAGTACAACCCCATCCCACCTGGCCTTGTCTGACCCTGTCCTCTTACTAGCTGGCCCCATTCTGTCCCAACCTCGCTACAAGCATCTTCATTAATAAGAGAGCTCTGATTGGAATGCAGTGCAACTCTTCCCATCCTCCTAGCCCTCTGGCTACAGTGAAGCAAATATATCACTGTTGAAAGTGACAACCCCTGCAAACAGACACGCCAATGGTTTGTCTATATACTATGAACGGTGGGGCATCCTGGTCATGACAGCAAGAGAATATAAACAAAAAAAAGGAACAAACATTTTGATTCCAACATTTTGGCATTTAAATAATGAACAAGATTTCCTTAATCATTGTGGGGGAGTATTTATTGGCAAGTCTTTTATTCCACTTTAAATTTTATTACCAGAAACATTAGAATAATATTCACTGCAGATGCTCAAGAAATCACTTTCCTGGATTTAAGATTGGGGTGAGAGAAGGCCAGATGACTTCTGGCACCTTCCGTAAGTCCACAGCAGGTAATACTCTGCTACAGGCCACCAGCCATCGTCTCAATAAACAAAACATAAAGTTGCGCTAGTGTAAATGAAAAAATCCCTGTGAATGCACAAGAACATTAAAGAGTTTGAACAGCAAGGCTCCAAAATGATAAGGAGTACCTGTGTTCAAATTCAAAGTGAAACACAAGGGCTCCAATATGACATAGAGCACCTATATAAATTCAAAAACCAACTTAGTTTTGTCAGTGATGACATAAACATATAAATATATCGCAGTGCACATGTCAGACAAAATTATGATAAAAATGAATAAATCCAGTGATTGTAAAAATATGTCCAGTAATTGAGAAAATAGGATAGAAATTGGTGTCCTCCAGAAACAGTCCCAAACTTTTAATGAAAATCCCACTCATGATAAAGGGAAAACTCCAGCATAAATCTGTCCTCAAAGGTTATTCAGACATTACTCCACCACCAGAGGCATGCACACCAGGTGAGATGTTATGGATGGGTACTCTTACCGATAAATGTGGACTCACCATTCTTAGTGGGTCAAATGGGCAGGCAGAAATAACCTTCTGCAGGTTTAAAATAGCTAGGTTCCCTTCCACTGCACTTCCTTCTTCCAACTGCTCACTGGTGGTACCTCCATGGATAAATGGAGTTGACCATACAGGGCCTCGGTATCCCCCAGAGTAAAGAAAAGAAGGGCCAATAGTGTGATACCGTTGAGACAAATTTATTAAAAACAAAAGAGATGTACTCACATGGTAACAGTTAAAAACAGCATGAGTAATAAAAGCCGGCATCAAATCGAGAATCTGGTACACTGCCCGCACTTCCCGTGAAGTTGAAAGCAATGCAATTCCTCCAATTGAGCTTAAACAATACCTAATGGGTCTTTGCAAAAGATATAATTTGATAGTGTTTACCGGAATTTGGCAAATGAAATAATACAGTAAATCCCTATCTTAAACCGATGACCCAAATGATAAATTGGTACCACTCAATGGATTCTGTCTCAACTTGTTAGCAGTATTCTACAATGCACAAATACACTATTTCATTTAGCAATTGAACTATTGTTAAACAAACATGCTAAATAACCTTGACTTATATATTATTCCTCCTGTTCTAGCATAAAGAGTTCTTAGGAGGTAAACCAATGCCAAGCAATAGCCCTGAGTATATGAGTGAGGAAAAGATGGGTAGATGTAGTTGCAGTTCTCCTTACTTGAAATGTCCAAGCAATCTTCGGCCGGCAATAAGAATTAGGTACCTATGAATACTGTGTCCTTCTAATCAGTAAGATGAGGCACAAATAGGTTAAATTCCACTGATTTCTTGAATAAGATTAGTCACAACTGCTAAACTGTATTCCAAGAGGCAATAAAGATATGCTGCAAAGACAGTATGTGTACTCTTATGTGGGGGCGCTGAGCCCTCTCACCAGTTCTAAGGGACCGTTTTAAGATAAACGATCCGGCGCTCAGTCGATGATGCTGGGAACGCTGGAACCATTAGTTCATGTAGACTGCTTGCTCCTGGGAGGTATAAAGCATCCACTGCCCTCCCTGCAGCTCTCCTGATCGATAGATATGACTGTTGCAGTAGCTAATGCGGCTTCCATCCAGATAGAGATGAGCTTCGGATAGTTCAGTTGTTCGCTTACTGTATTGTTGGAGAGCGAACACTAGCTGTATCACCTGTAGATGATTTCAGTCGCCTGGAAGGATTTTGCTTAGGCCGCATTATACTTTCATAGGGAGAATGAAGCAGGTAGGCATTAAGACATTCTAGGTACATTAAATGATATGTGCACTCTTATGCAAAGTGCACTTACCCACCCTATCCTGATTCATATCCTGTAATGAACCTTCATACATTTCTAACTTCAAACTATGGAATCTTCTTATCATTACTGTTAGAAATAAGTCACAAAGATATTATTTTTAGTCTTTTAAATATATTCCCTTTAGGAATAAACTGTGTAGTAATGTGTACATAAAATCAATGTGAAACACTTCCATTTATGTTCTGTCTTCTGTTAACATTTCCTCTCATTCTATGTGATATGACTGGAAAATTGGTGGAAAAGTGTTACAATGAAGTATTTTTATATTTCCAGAATGTGCTAGGTTTTTTCCAAATTTAATAAAATCCCATTATAGTCACTTTTAACCATATTTTCATTAATATGAATATTCGTTGAGATTTTCAAAGCCAGCAGAGCCGTATTTCTAGTTGTGGCTTACATAAACTGTCCCATAAAACTGTACTGCAATACGTTTATACATTTATGTCCTTATACTGTACTAGTAGTGCCATTACGGCCGAGAATTTCATAGTCTAAACTTTCTCATTATTACTTCTAGGGTTGAGAGCAGTGAATTAGCCAAACTTTATTTTGCAATGAAATAAACAATTTTGCCATGCAGCCAAAATGAACAGTTATGCGTCAACTATTATCAAACCTTTACACACAAAAAAATAAAGAAAATGTGAAATATAAAAAAAATTATAAAAATAGCCTGCATGCTAGAAAATATATAGCACGATAATAAACAGCTTTGTATCAAATTATATAGTGCAAATTTAGAGAGTTTTATGTATATGAAAAAGCTCCCCTTTGGTTTAAAGTTGGTTTGAACATGTAGAATTCATGCTAACAACTGTTGAAAGATAAGTCAGTATTACCATGGCAACAGACAAACAATATGGCGAGGATAAAACCATAGGATGCTCAGGCTTTGATTTCCATTGACAAAGTCACATGGTCAATGACGAAATGCGTAGGTACCGCCGGCGCTGCGCTCCCGCTGTGATTGGACACAACGGGAGCCAATCAGTGGGTCCGATGGCCGTGATGGCCGCTGGCCACCCGTTATCTCTCGCTGGAGAGAAAGGATGGTCTGCCTATGTAAACAAGGCAGATCATCCTTCTGTCAGACAGGAAGAGAGACATCTGTGTTCCTGCAATCAGGAACACAAATGTCTCTCTTCCTCGAGTGCATCCGTCCCCCACACAGTAAGTAAACACTCCCAGGGAACACAGTTAACCCTTTGATTGCCCCTTATGTTAACCCTTTTCCTTCCAGTTGTCATGAATCTGCAGTAACATTCATGTCTTGTCTGTCTGCTTACCTGTCTGCTTGTGTTCAGCTTAGAGACTGTGCACCCCTCACCTGTGTGCTTAAGTAATCTTTCCTCAGCAGGGCTCCACCCCAGCCTCTAATTAGGAACATTATATAACACCTTGCAGTGCAAGCCATCGTTGCCAATCAATATTGTGTGTTAGGCTTCCTGTGTGTGTGGTTCCTGCCATGTGCTCTTTGTCTGATTCTGTTTACCGACCTTGGCCTGTTCTTGACTATTCTTGTCTGCTTGTTACCCCGACCTTGACGTGCTCTCCTGTCTGTTCCTGTCTGCTCATTGCCCTGACCCTTGGCTATCCTACTGACTATCCCTTGTTGTCCTGCACTGCTGCTTCCTTTCTATCCACCAGTAGCCAGCCGCAGGTGTGAACTGGGAGACCCTGGGGGCCGCAACCTGGAGTCAGTTGCAGCCAAGTCCATCCTCACCATCAGAGGCTCTGGTGAAAACCTGCTGGCTCTTAGACTTTGTGCCCAGGGGAAACCTATGTTCTAGCTCTCTGTGTATCTGTGTCAGTGCTCTAGTGGACCTGCTTTCCTTCACTACCCAGAGCTTCATTCGCAAAAGTCAACCTTAGTGGTGCGCCCCTAACCCCAGCGGTGCGCACCTGCTGTCAGTTGACCCGACACCAGTGTCATTTATACAGTGTCAGTGTAATTTTTTTTGCACCGATTACTGTATTGTTGGCACCGGTCCCCAAAAAGTGTCACTAAGTGTCAGATTTGTCCGCCGAAATGTCATAGTCCCACTAAAAATTGCTGATCTCTACCATTACTAGTAAAAACATTTAAAAAAATAAAATGTCCCTAAAATCTAGACGCTATAACTTTTGCTCAAACTAATCAATATATGCTTTTTGGGATTGTAGCAGAATACAAATTGACAAAAATTGATGAAGAAATTCGATTTTTTATTCATTTTTTTTTAGCAAGAATGTTTTATAGCAGAAAGTAAAAAATATTGTGTTTTTTTTTTCAAGATAGTCGTTTTTTTTTTTCTTTATAGCGAAAAATAGTAAAAACCACAAAGGTGATCAAATACCACCAAAAGAAAGATTATTTGTGGGAAAAATGAGGACATCAATTTTATTTGGGTACAGCATCGCACGACCGCACAATTGTCAGTTAAAGTAATGCAGTGCTGTATCGCAGAAAATGACCTGGTCAGGAAGGGGGTAAAACCTTCCAGAGCTAAAGTGGTTAAATTGGTTGTAAACTTCAGACAGGAAATATGAACAAAGCATATTCCCTATATTCCCTATAGTGTGTACTTGTCTCAATTAAAAGTACCAATTGTCATTTTGTCTGCTGCTTTGTTCCTTTACTATCAGCATGAATCACTTCTGATAAGGCTTCCTCACACCAAGAGAAAAATGATGACAGGGGAGGAATCCCCAGCTGATTGACAGCCTCTTCTCTGTTCCTGTGTGCTGTGTGAAGGGGGATGTGTCCCTTCCCTCCAATCAGCTCTCAGAGCTCTCCTCACTGAGCTCTGCAGTGTGTGGCTTCAGCTCTCCGCCTCCTTTTTATTTTAGTCTCAGACAAACTTATAAATTCAGCACTTTTAATGGCTGTAGAGAAGAGAAGACTGTAGATAGACAGGCACAACTTATGTAGGGGGATTTGTTTAATCTCTGTGTATTATTTGAGGATAGTCACTCACTGGGTATATGCAAGGGTTTACAGCCACTTTAAGTACATGGGTATGGTCTGTGAGGATACTTGAACAGAGGAAGATGGTTCTTTTACCTGTAATTATAGGTCAATGTAAATTTTTAGCATATACTGTAAACTGCATATGGTAATTTTTAATATTAATGTACAATTGTAATTTTGATCTATGCCTTTATCTCTTAACCTGGCACCTTGAAAGTCCCGATATTACATTGAAAGGGATCATGTTTTTGATATGGAAACCTAGGGATGTGGTTCCCTGGTCACCCATCATACCAACATAAAATATATTACTGTTGGTACAATTGATTGCTTTGGTGGAGAGGAGCCAGGCCAGCACCAAAGATGTGGTTGTGGAGTGTGGAACCTAGAAGTATTTGAATATAAGTTTTCAGATGGAATTCACTACTGACCCTGATTGACTTATACAGCATCCATTGGAACACGGAAGTCCCTAATTTATGTAATCTTTTATTGACTAGGTAGAAAAATATTACTTTGTTAGATACTTAGATAATTTTGTTTGGCTAAATGTAATGTGAATAAATAATAATTTTCCTCTGTAAATTTTGTTACTTTATTTTTCATTGTTTTATTTTTTTATATGAGCAAATTTCTTTTCATAATTTATTACTGTAAATGCTTATTTTATTTAATGACCACTGTAGTTAAAACATTCTCTAGCAGGGATAGTACTAGGGTTAGCATTAGGAAAGCAAAGCTGCTTTAAAAATCCACTGGGAGTATGTTATGGGGTCAATTTAGATTTCAGCAGAGACCTTTAAAGCAGAACTCCAGCCAAAATAACAAGATAAAAAAATAGCGCATCAAAAGATAAAATAACCAAACCTGTGTGCGGGGCTTAATGCCCAATCGGGGACACTGTGAATGGTGCTTGGTGATGTCTGCACGAGCAGGCTGTATTAAAGCAGTACTCTTTAATACTAGAAGCAAACAGAACAACTTATACAACAATTAACTCCTTGTGTACCATGCACTTCTCTTAGTGGTTCTAAAGGCTGAAGGTTTTTTTACCTTCATGCATTCTAAGCGCACCCCCCTCCCCCCAGCTCACCCAATCCTTATCTGAGTTCCCTCTGATCCAACGATGTTCACGATAGCCCTTAGCTGTCCTGGGACTCTCCTTCCTGATTGGCTGAGACAGCAGCAGGAGCCCATTGGCTCACACTGCTGTCAATCACAGGCAATGAGGAGAGAGTATGGGGGGGGTCTTATGGATGCATAGAGCAGCAGCTCGGGAGTAAGCATGTCACGGTGCCCCCCCCAGGCAAGCAGCTTCCTCTGGGTGCACTGCTCGAGCAAGAAGAGCCAGGAGCACCGGCAGGGGACCCAAAAGAAGAGGATCAGAGCTGCTCTGTACAAAACCACTGTACAGAGCAGGTAAGTATAAAATATTTGCTATTTGTTTTTTTTAAATAATGCATTAATATCTCTTTAACTGTACTTTGACTCTCTCATTAGATGCAGCACTTCTGAGGGGACACCACAGAGCCTGTGTCCCTCTCCACCAGCCATCCTGTCACCTCCCAGGGGCAATCTGAGACTCACTGACATTTAGCAATGAACTCTCCACATGTACATGCTTCTACATTTCCGAGTATGCTCCCTCTCTCACTCTTCTCTCCCATCACATTCAAGCTTGATACAAGGGATACCCCATGCCAAGATTCAATCCTGTGTATGTGGGGCACCGATCACTAGTGAGGGAATTCAGCCCAGAAACCCCCCTCACTACCATGGCAATTCATCATCCAAGCCAAGACACCACACGTCACACTGGCTGATTGCTTTAGCACCTGACATAACTTTTGTTTCCCATAGCAACACCAATATGGCCACTCCACTGTATGTTTTTTTTTGTTTCAATCTTTTTTTATTAAAGTAATCAACAAGAGAAAATGTATGAATACAGACATTTAGCGGGTGGAAATCCCTTCCTCACACATAAGGAAGTAATGAAACAACAGTACAGAAAAACCTATATTGTAAAGCATGAGGAAAGTTGTAAGGAGCGCCACAAGACGCACCTTAGTACATGTAAACAAGTACCATATAACATTGATATTAGCAATAAATCTGCAGTACACCTATAATCTGATCCTTTGATGGCATGACCCACGGCTAGGAGGGATGTGCGAACTGCAGATAGGGTGTGCCTCAAGGCCCGTGGGGCAGCAGACAGACCCGCCACTAGACCGCCCCCCACCCCAACTGGGAGCAATCTGTGGGACAGCGGGGGCGCACCCATCCAGTACCCCCAAGCCCCGAACCAGCCCCCGATCCTTGATTCCTTGAATCCTCCCAGCCCTAGAGGCTTTGTATGTTGAAGGTATATAGTGTTAGAATACGTCACTCACGGTGACTGGTATTTCAATCTGTGAGAATAAGTCGGGACTGGGGGGAAGAGGGATAAGGGGAGAGATAAGGGGGTAGAAAAGAAAGAAGAGAAAGAAAGGAAAAAAAAAACTCACCCAAGGGGGGGAGAGGGGAAGTGGGGGGGGTTGTTAAGAGATACTATTACAACTTCCAAATAATTATCAACGGGAAAGCTGGAGCCGAGCAAAAAGAGGCTCTGTTCCTCCCATCCCCTAGCCTCAACATCTATATTATGAGTTCACCTTTATATTATATATAACTTACGAATCATTCTCTCCTATTCATGTACTCTAGCCAACAAGCCCATGTTTTATAAAATTTTCCAGGATAATCTCCAGCTGGATGCACCAGGTCTTCCACTTCCGCAATTTTTTGCACTCTTTTGATCCATTCTTCCACTGTGGGGGGTTTTGTATCCCTCCAGTGAAGAGGAATGCACAGTTTGGTCAGACTGATTAAATGCAGAGCCAATGATTTTTGGTACTGTTTTTGTGATATGGAGGTGTGATGTAAAAGATATTGGGCTGGGGAGAAGTCCAATGAGAAGGTCGTGATCTCGGCTATAAGGTCGTGGATTTCCTTCCAAAAAGGCTGGATCATCCGGCACGTCCACCAGATGTGACGCAACGCCAGCAGTTTTTGGAGACTGACGGGTAGAATTTATGCAGTCTATCAGGTGTTCGGTACCATTTGGAATAGATTATAAATCAGTTTTTTTGGGCTGTGACGTTAATAGAACCCTTATGTATGTGGGTAAATATGTGTTCCCATTCAAGAGTGGACAAGTCTAACGACAGTTCTCTCTCCCATTGGCGGGTCGTGCTATTCTGCTTGGGGTCTAATTTCATAAACATGCAGGCATAGATTTCAGAGATCAGGTGTCTCTGAGGTTCTGATCTACTACAGATAGCCTCAAACGTGATGAGCGGTCTGTGCCACTCCGACAGCGGTTTTGTGGTCTGGAGGTAATGCCTAATTTGCAGGTACCTGAGCCAGGAGAGTTTGTGGGGTTGATTTACTAAAGCTTGAAAGTGCAAAATTTGGTGCAGCTCCAACAATCAGCTTCAAGGTTTTATTGTCAAAGCTTGATTGAACAAGCTGAGGTTAGAAGCTGATTGGCTAGCATGCACAGCTGCACCCGTTTTTGCACTCTCCAGCTTTAGTAAATCAATTATGTGTTGGTGTTTTGGCTGCTAATGCCTCAAGTGATAAGAAAGGTCCTCTATCAAAGAAGTTCACCCCTCTACTCAGGAGATCATTTCCCACCTCTCGGATCAGTGACTCCGATGTACTCGGAGGGAAATCTGCGTTATGAATGAGAGGGGTGAGGGGGCCCAGGAAGGAAGAGAGCCGTAAGCTCTTATTAGCAATTTGAAAAGTGGATAGCGTGGGACCGATTAGAGGATGATCCTGAACTTGGCTTGGGTAATTATTAGGCCTAAGCCAGGGGAGACATCTCAGAGGAATATCCAAAAATGTTACCTCTAGCAAGACCCACACTTTGGACTGCGTGTGGACGTGCCAGTCTGCAATTCTAGTAAGGTGACATGCCCAGTAGTATTTTTGAGCATCTGGTAATCCAATCCCCCCCTTAAGTTTGGGTATAGTTAGTGTATCGTACCTCAACCTGGCGCCGGTAGGTGGAAAAAAATGGTTGTGGTATTTTAATTGGGACTGTTTGGAACCGATACAGGAGTCTGGGGAGGACATTCATTCTAATAATAGCAGCCCTACCAAACCAGGAGAAAGAGGTTGTGGACCACTTTTGAAGGTCTTGCTGTAGTGTGCGGAGAAGGGGTAGGAAGTGGTAATCATAGAGGTTACTCAATCTGGAGGGAAGTTTAATCCCCAGGTAGGTTAATGCTTTAGTCTCCCACTTAAAGGGGAAGTTCTGTTGACATAACTCGACTGTTTGGCATGGCAGGGAGATGTTGAGTTCGCTAGTTTTATTAAAATTTATTTGGAGGTTAGACAAAGTATTAAATGCGTTAAGATCTTTCAGTAAGTTGGGGAGTGTAGTTATTGGTCCGGTGAGGAACAGAAGAACGTCATTCGCGTAAGTTTATACGTGTGTCCTGCTATTGTGACCCCCCTGATATCCCCGTTCTGCCTGATCCTATTCAAGAGTGGCTCGATAGTCAAAATAAATATTAGCGGGGATAGGGGACATCCCTGCCACGTTCCATTCCACAGGGGGAAGGCGTCCGACAGATGACCGTTGATTCGCACTTTTGCTGTGGGGTTGGAGTATAGAGCAAGGGTGAAATGTAACATTCTGTTTCCAAACCCTAGTATTTTAACCACTTCAGCCCCGGAAGGATTTCCAGCTTTAGGACCGGAGCCCTTTTTGCGATTCGGCACTCCGTCGCTTTAACTGAAAATTGCGCGGTCATGTGGCGTTGTACCCAAACAAAATTTGCATCCTTTTTTCCCACAAATAGAGATTTCTTTTGGTGGTATTTGATCCCCTCTGCGTCATTTCTGATCGCCGCTATAAACAAAAGAAGAGCGACAATTTTGCAAAAAAACCCAAATTTCTTACTTTTTGCTAGAATACAAATCCAAAAAAAAATATAAAAAAACATTTTTTTTCACAGTTTTTGGCCGATTTACATTCTTCCTCATATTTGCGATTAAAAAAATTGCAATCGGCGTTTATTGATTGGTTTGCGCAAAAGTGGTCGCGTTTACGGATAATGAGAATTCATTTTTGGGTTGTTTTTTTTTTTTACTAGTAATGGCGGCGATCTGCGATTTTTAGCGGTACTGCAATATTGCAGCGGACATGTCGGACTATTTTGACACTTTTTTGGGACCACTGGCATTTATACAGCGATCAGTGCTATAAAAATGCACTGATTACTGTGTAAATGCCATTGGCAGTGAAGGGGTTAACCTGCAGGGGGCGCTCTAAGGGTTAACTATGTTCCCTGGGCGTGTTCTAACTGTGGGGGGACTGCCCTAGCTGGTATACAGGAAGGCTGTGATCACAGCCCTTCCCCCTTCACAGAACGGAGGTCCGTGTTTACAGACACGGACCTCCGTTCCTTCGCTCCGGGGGGGCCATCGCGGGTATCGACAATCAAACCCGCCGCACCCGCTCCCTGGCCCTCCCCGAACACAGTGAGGGTTATCGCAGCCGCCGTCGTATGACGGCGATTTGCGATAACGAGTTGGCGGTCGGCAAGTGGTTAAGCGTTTCTTCTAGGAAATCCAAGGCCACCATGTCGAACGCCTTGCCCGCATCGAGGGATAGAAAGAAACCCTTGTGGTTTTTGGATGTAAGCCAATGATGTATGTTTATCGCCTTCAAGGTATTGTCCCTAGCCACGAGACCAGAGACTAAACCAACTTGGTCCAGCGATAACAAGTCAGGCAGAAGGGGGAGCAGTCTGTTTGCCAAAACTTTGGCATACAATTTCATGTCCACGTTTAATAAAGATATAGGCCTGTAATTGGAGACAATGGATGCATCTTTACCTGGCTTAGGCAGCACTGTTATGTGGGTTTCTAAGGTGTCACAGTGCTTAGGGGGAGTCTTGTCTAGTGTGTTAAATGCAGCTAAAAATTTGGGGAGCAGGAGATCAGAAAAAGTTTTGTAGTAGCCACCATTTCACCCTTGGGGGTGGTGATATGGTGAATTGTAGCAGAGGCTTTCTTGGCCTGCAATGCTCTGGCCAGTAACTTCCCTGTTTTATTCCTTAACTTGAAGAATCTCTTTTGAGACAAAGCAAATTTACGCTTTACCGGTTTCCCAAGTTCCTCCAGGAGTTCCGTACGCGCCTGGACCAACTTGTGGAGGGTGTGAAGTTCTAGAGATTGTTTGTGGGACCACTCCAGGGATTGGATGTTGGCTAACAGGTTGTTGATACGTGTCTGTTCCCCCCTAACTACACATTTGTGTGCATTCCTTAGAGTCAGCGGATTAATCTCTTGTGAGAAGTTGAGTTGAAAATAGTGTTGGATGTGCTCATGTATCTGTTGTGTTATAGAGGGGTCTGATAGGAGTGAAGGATCTAGTCTCCATATGTATGTGCTGGTGGTCTTGAGTGGGAGAGAGTGTCATAGTTATTGGGTTGTGATCGGACAAGAACATTGGCTCAATCGTGGCCGCCGATAAGTGTTGTACGTCCTGCTGAGAAAGAAAGAAGTAATCGATTCTTGTATATCTGTGGTGGAGTCCTGAGAAAAACGTGTAATCTCTTGTGTCTGGATGGAGGGTGCACCATGTGTCGTGTAGAAGCAGGTTGTGGAGGTATGTTTTAATTGCTTTATGGGCCCGGTAAGTGACGTGTGTGGAGCCTGTGGAATTATCTTGTTTGGGTGATAGGGCTAGATTAGAATCCCACCCTAGAATCAAAATTCCTTTTTTATAAGTCTGTCAGTGTCCACAAGGTGTTGCGAAAAAAGGATACCTGGGACTTGTTGGGTGCGTAAATATTTGCAAACATGATAGGTTTGTTGTGTATGGTACCCGTTATGAAGATGAAACGGCCTTCTCTATCAGCTAACGTATCAGTTATCACTAATGGGCACCTTTTTGAGACAAGGATTACTACCCCCCTAGATTTTGAGCCATTTGCATTATGGACTTTTGGGTAGTGAGCATTATACAGTTTAGGGATATTGTCAGACCTGAAATGTGTTTCTTGTATAAACGCCACATCTGCTTTCATTTTGTGGACTATCATAAGGGGCTTTGAACACTCTGGTGTGTTCAACCCTCTGGCATTTAAAGAGAATAGTTTTAGTGTCAAGTGGGTATCTTTGTTGGTGAGCGGCATTATGGAGCTGCCTTAAGTGTAAATCTTATTTTGTAAGTGGCGGGGCCTAAGCAGTTTAGGCAGGACTAGGGCAAACTCCTATCTGACAGACAGAATAGGGTGGATGGAAGAGGCTATCGAGACCAGTTAGAGGGGAGATAGAGAAGAAAAAAAAAGGGGGGGAGGAGGAGATAGAATTAGGGTACTCTGGTGACTGGGGAGACCTGCTCTCCCATCTGGATCAGATCCACACACTAAAGTGGGGATCCTGGTAGATGGCGGTGGACCCTGATTAGAAGACTATGATTTTGTGTGGTCCCAGCTCGGGACGTGTGCGAGTAGGTACCACCTTAGGGGGTTGGGCGGAGTTAGCCTGGGTGTATTACGAGCCCAAATTAATGAGTCCCGTCTCCGGGGGCATAACCTTTAGATGGGATGTGCCGGTCGGCCCCCCCAACCAAACATTTGGCCGGCCGACCGACTGACCTGTGATAGTTGGGGTTACAGATCTTGATCATGGGGAGAAAGAATGTTCAGAGTCTAACAAAAGCAACCAGACTTGCTTATGATACCTAAAGTACCCTGTGTCCTCTGACCCATGGGTGGAAATCTCCTCTAAGGCAGGGAGTTATTTGGCTATATACTGTGCCAAGGGTACGTCAAGCCGACATACCTGCTGCTGGGGCGTGAGCCCCACCCATTTAAACACAGTTTGTATAAGAGAAAATAGCAACTATGAATACAACCATATTCAACACTCCCATAACGAGCGAGCCCATTCTAGCAGTGTTGAACAAGATGGAACTCCTAACACCAATAATAGAACATTAGCAGTATCACTTGTGAGCTCACCAACAGTATGAGTTTAAGTGCACCAACCCGCCTTAACTGCCCTTAGAAAGTACGAAACAGGGAGCATGTTAGCCATTTATGTGTTTCCCTTATTAGCAAAAAAAAAGAGAGACAGAGAGGGAGGGATGGCACGCCACCCGACACCAACTACTAAAATATATTCCGGTAATACCCCAGATAGACTTATGTCAGAGCGCTGTTGGGTTGGTGCAAGGACGGCGCACCCCCCCATCCACCCAAAGGAACCCCCTGGGTCTGCGTCTCATTCCAGTTACCGTCATGCTTCTCAGAGAGGTACAAAACTGCGGACATATCCCATTGTGCCATAATCCCACTCCCCCTATGGCAAGGTGACCATCAGAACAGACAAATTATCCACTGATGAGTCTGCCTGGAGCCTGTAATAAGCTTCCCTTGGATCCATAGGGTTAGGGTCCCCATGCCCATAGTGCTATAGTCTTGTGAAGTTATGCCTAGGGGCAGTGTGGGCATGCCCCCAGTGGACTCAGAAGAGTATCCATAGTGGAGGAAGTGGAACAGTTCCCTTTTTACCTGCCAACCACGTTGTCCAACGTGCGTACTAATCTGTCTATGCTATGGTGCTCCAAGGTATAATACCAGCCGATATTAGCTCCGTCTTGCATTCCGACTAGTCCTGAGTAGACAAAATAAGGGAGTGTTCAGTTTACATTGGTACAAGGGATAAACAAAAACGACTCCAACAACTGTATAAGGTAAAAAAGAAAAAGTAGAACAGTTGAGCACTGAAATGCGTATTGCTGGTTCTGCTAGTGCTCCACTAGAAATCTCATGTTGTTATTTGTCGCGTCTAGCTCTTCTTTGTTGCGGTGGTTTTGAAGGGCTTGGGTTCAATTGGTTCCCCATCCGCGGAGCTTGGTCTCCGTCCCTAGATGGGGATCTGTGGTGATGTAGTCTCATCTCCTGAGTTTCCATAGGTTCCATAGCTGGCTGCACTTTTTTAAGCAAGACCCAGCGGAATTCTGCTTGCCAGTTAGGAACCTCCACAAAAGGTATTCCCAGGGTGTCACAGAATTGTGGGAGCTCCTCAGGGACCCTTAGTAATGCAGATCTCCCACGGGCTGATGCGGGCAGGCCAAAAGGAAACTTCCATCTGTATGTGAACCCCTGGGCGAGGAGAGATTCGAGTAGAGGGTGTAGGTCCCTGCGCTGCTGTAATGTAATTGCAGATTAGTCCTGGTATATCTGTATATCTGCTCCTTCATGAGAGATTTGGATCCTGTTACAGGCTTTCCGTAAAATCTTCTCTTTAAGTCTGTAATCCACTAGGCAGCAGATAAAATCTCTGGGTGGGTCTGTGTCCCTACCTTTAGGCCTCAAAGCTCTGTGCATTCGTTCCATCTCAATTATAGTGTCCGGTGGTCTATCTAGGAGGTTATTAAATATGGCGCTGACTGTAGGTAATAGGCTGTCAGCTTCGATCGTTTCGGGCAGGCCGCGGACCCGTAAATAATGTCTCCTGCTGCGATTATCTATATCTTCAATGTGCCTTTGTAAGTCCCGGAGATGCAGGGTATGGGCATCCACTGTGTGGGTAATATGGCATATAGCCGTGTTCTGCACCGTTGCTACCTTCTCCACCTCTTGGACCCGACTAGCTAAGGCCTGTATGTCTTGTTTGAGGTCTGTTATGGTGGCCGTAAGTGTCAGCTTGATGTCCGCCACAATTCAGTGCAGGTCACCTAGACTCAGCTGTCTGGAGGCCGAAGTGCCGCTGTCCCCCCTGGGGCTTACATGGAGATCTGGTGAGGGAGCGGGAGTGGCACTGAAAGGGAGCGCCTGCTGTGTCTGGCCGAGTGGTGTGGGCGCCATGTTGCTCACCTGCGTACGGAGCAGCTCTGGTATGTTCTGGCTGAGCCAACTCCCCTGCTCCCTTGGAGATCTCGAGCGGGAGGCGGATGATTCTCTGGATGAGGTCCCCATCGTGTGCTGGGTAGTCTGTGGCTCCAGTCCCCTGTGTGGAAGTGCTTTGTCCCACAGAGATGGGGGCTCCGACATTAAGCTGCCATCTTCCAGTGCACCGCGGCCACACCCCCGCTCCACTGTATGTTAAACCTCTGTAATGTCTGTACACCACTTCATTTTCATTCCCATTTCAAACCCTGTTCTTGGAACTTTTAGAACTGCAAAACTTTTGCAGATACAGAATTATCCTGAATGGGTACCCATCAAAGAGGAGCCCCAAACGTTAGAACAGAGTTATATGTGGCTGCAGTCCTCCTTGTGCCTTCCCATCCAAGACCCAATGACCCGGCTAGGTTGTCTCTCCTTGTATTTATAGCCCACTACAATGGGGCAATGCCATGAAAACCCAGGAGTCGGCAGCCTTAACCCTTTACTAAATTCTGGGCAGCCTAAAAGACGAGAATTCACTAGAACATACTTTAGCAGTAGAACAGTGCAGAGTAACAACATGAGGTAGTAGGCCCCTGCACCTGTAACCTTTTGTTACAATAGTCAATTTCAATCTAGAGCTTTGCCCATAATACTTTTCTACCTCAATGTGTCCTCAGTTTAATGGCCAGCATCATTCAACCCACTTCCTCTTAGCCTAGGTCATACATGAACTGATTGGCTCCTTGTGATGCCTCTTCCTCTCACACTCCAGCCCTGCTGTATAAGGTGTCACGGTCCGGAGGTCAGTGGTTGTAGCAGATAAGAGATTCATGAGTAGTCAGCTGGATTAATACACAGATAAATACACAGAATAAACAGATCCACTAGAGGCAGACGCAGGCCTGCCCGAGGCGCAGGGCCTAAGCAGTAGCTGGTCTTCACCAGAGAATTCCTGATATTGCAGATGGGCATTGCTTCTTGCTAATGCCAGGTCCAGGCCCTCGGGGTTGCCCCAGCAGGAAGAGGATGGGTGGGATTTAGGTAGCTGATGAAACAGATAAGGAGCAAGAAGAAGCATAGCCGATGAACAAGCCGACACGTCAATGACGAGAAGTAACTGGATGGGATCAGACGAAAGAATAGCTAATAAACAAGCCAAACGTTGATAACTAGTGGTAGCAAAGATGAGGACAGCTGCAGGTATGCAAAAGAGCAACATATCGGCTGGACAGAACACAATAGTATGGCAAACAGGAAGTGCAGTGGCTTAAATCTGGAAGTTCATGGAAGGAGCATGTAAGTGGGTTGAAATTAGCTATTTAGGTGCTGTCCCGGACTGGGGGGTGAGAGTTTGTGGGTTTTTCTCTGGGTCTGACCCACTGATCCTGTGATACCCAGTTTTAGAGGGACAGTGGTTCAGAGGAGAGAGCCAAGGGAAATCCAAGGCGGTCCAGGGCTCATAATAGGCCAGAGAGGGAGAGAGCTGAAAATGTGCCTGTAAGGAAGTGAGACAGAGAACAGCACCCGTGAGGAGCAGAAGGATGTCGCTCCTATTCATACCTGGATTTAAAATCATCAGAACTTGGGGTTTGCCCCGAAGACACCAGCTGCTGCAGAATTACTCTGATGGATTCTGTAATTGCATGGACACTACCTTTGCAGGTATGCCAGAGCAGAACATAGCCTGCATTTAGGGTTAGGGATGTAGGGAAGAATTATGTCTCTGAATGTTGAACTTTGTTCAATACCTTTTGCACTTTTCTAATTAGTGTTTTGGAAACCTTGTTCCCACCTGGTCTGAAGTTACTCATAGGAGTGTAATGCAAGTAACCGGAAACCATTTTACAGTTCAGGTCACTAAAGTACTTGGGATATGAAGACATCAGTATGGACGTAATACAGTGTGAACACGCCAGTGGTTACCTAGGGTAACAAAAGTCTTATAAGCAACCTGTCGATAGAGTGTGCCTGTTATGGGTGGTATGGCCTTCAGCAGCGAGGAGGATGTTGTCGGCACTTCTTCTACCAATGGTCTGTCTTCCAGAGCAATGGGAGTGTGTTCGCACTGTAGAGGTTCCCATCCTGAACAGAGGTATAGAAGTTCAAGAATTAAGTGCACGTGTGGAGCCCACGCAAGGTGGACAGACGGGCCCACTTCACTACTGGGGAATGGTAGTGAAAAACACTGGACAGGTGGTTGTGGATGAGGCTCAGCATGTCCCTCCTGAATGCAAGTTATTCACAAGGTGTATATTGACAAGGGACCTGAAAGTTAACTGGAGAACAGTTGCAGTGCAAGTGTACATGGCGTACATTCACCTCTAAAAGCAGAGGCCCGCCGTAAGGCTGAGTATTCCCCCACAGCAGCCTCAGCCTTGTCCCAGGTCATTGATGGAAACAGCACAGAGTAAAGGTATCCCATGTGTAAAGTAGAGTGATCATGTTAAAGGTGCCTAGCATAGCCCAGAAGGGCAGGCCTTTTATGGGACCTTTGTTTGGCACCCAGCAAGGAGGGAACCATGAAGGAGATAACTTCCACCACACCACACCACCCTACCCCCCC